>CAUYQU010018822.1:0-24596 GCA_963574635.1 Cheracebus regulus
GTAAATCACTCCTCAGCAATTGCATAGCATTTCACAGGTTTAAATAAAATATTGGTTGGCTGCTTATTTGTTATTTTCATCCCCTATTCCTTCCTGTCTCCATTGTTAAGCACGATTATTGGCATAAAAGAGGTTTTTAATACCCATTTTTAAACTGCATTCTAGCCTGCGCAATAAAACAAGAATCTCATTCTCTCTCCCTCTTTCTCTTCCTCTTTCTTTCCCTCTTTCATTCTTTTTTCTCCTTTTCTCTCTTAAAAAAAATCATTAAAGAAATTAAAATGTTACAATATAAAATAATGCAAAAGAAAGCAATAAACGAAGAACACAGGAACCAAAATGGCAAGACACAGAGAAAACAAAAAGTAAAATGGCAACCAAATCAAACTGTATCAATAATAGCATGAAATGCAAACGGATTAATAATTAAATCAAAAGGAAAGGTTGTCAGGATGTAAAAAACAACAGAATCCAGTTGTATTCTAAGTTCAGGAGACACAGTTACATTCAAAATTATAAACAGGATTAAAGTAAAAGAAGCAAAACGATACACATCACAAAACAACCACCATAAGAAAGCGGTAGTCATTATATTAATATCAGACAAAACAGACTTAGGACAATTTTATTAGAGCTAAAGAGAGACTTTTACTATAAGGTCAACCATCATGAAGCTAACAATTTTAAATATATAAGCACCTAATATGAAAACCACAAAATATATCAAGCAAGAACTGACAGAGCTGAGTGAAAAACAGATGAACAATACTTGCAGACTTCAAAATCCTGCTTTCAACAATGAACAGCCAGGGTAGGTAAAAGAAGACTTGAACATCACTAAACCAACTTGACCTAACAGACAACCATAGAATACACAACAAAACAACAACAGAATATACATTCTTCTCAAGTGCATATGGAATATTCTCCAGGAAAGACTATAGAGTAAGCCACAAAACAAACATCAGTAAATGTAAAAGGACTCAAATCAAATAAAATATGATTCTGGCTACAACAGTTAAACTTTAGAGTCAAATGTTATTTATCAACAGTAGAAAGAAATCACCAAACTCACGAATGTGGAAATTAAACAACAAAATCTGAAGTCACAAAATACCACACTTATACAATGCAACTAAAATAGTGCTTAGGGGGGTATTTATAGCTGTAAATAACAATATTAAAGAAAGGTAGAGAAAATGCAGTCATATGTAAGTCAGACAGAAAGGCCTACCAGAAACCAAATTTTCTGGCAATGTGATTTTGGACTTCTTGTGTCCAAAAATGTGAGAAATTAATTAAATTTCTGTTATTTAAGCCACCCAGCCTATGGTATTGTTATGGCAGCCTGAGCAGACTAATACAAACATCTACTTAAAAACTTCAGGGGCAGGGCACAGTGACTCACGTCTGTAATCCCAGCACTTTGGGAGGCCGAGACGGGTGGATCACGAGGTCAGGAGATCAAGACCATCCTGGCCAACATGGTGAAACCCCATCTCTACTAAAATACAAAAAAGTTAGCCAGGCGTGGTGACTTGTGCCTGTAGTCCCAGCTACTCAGGAGGCTGAGGCAGGGGAATCGCCTGAACCCTGGAGATGGAGGTTTCAGTGAGCCGAGATCGCACCACTGCACTCCAGTCAGGTGACAGAGCAAGATTCTGTCTAAAAAAAAAAAAAAGGTAACATTTATACTTCATTGTGAAAGACTGAATGCTTACTACCTAAAATTGCAACAGCAATTATGTCTGCTTTCACCATTTCTTTTTAAATTTTTAATTGTGGTAAAATACAAATATAAATATACCATCATATAAAATATGCATAATATAAAATTCACCATCTTAACCATTTTAAGTGTACAGTTCAGTATTATGTATATTCACATTGTTGCACAATCTACAGAACTTTTTCATCTTGCAAAAACTGAAACTCTATACTCATTAAACAACTCCCTATGTCTTCCTAGCCCCAAAACATTTTTAAAAAATGTTTACTTTGTTTCTATGATTCTGACTACTCTAGGTATTTTATATAAGTGGAATCATAACAGTATGTCTTTTTGTGATTAGCTCATTTCACTTAGCATAATGTTCTCAAGGTCATCCGTGCTGTAGCATGTCAGAATCCTTTTCTTTTCTTTGTTTCTTTTTTTTTTTTGAGAAGGAGTCTCACTCTATTACCCAGGCTGGAGTGCAGTGGCATTATCGTAGCTCACTGCAACCTCTGCCTTCCAACTTCAAGCAATTCTCTTGACTCAGCTTCCCAAGTAGCTGGGATTACGGGCATGCACTACCACATCCGGCTAATTTTTGTATTTTTAGTAGAGACAGGGTTTCACCATGTTGGCCAGGCTGGTCTTAAACTCCTGACCTCAGGCAATCCTCCCACCTTGGCCTCCCACAGTGCTAGGATAACAAGCGTGATCCACCAAGCCTGGCCAGAATCCTTTTCTTTTTAAGACAAATAAACTAAATGCAATAAATGTACCATATTTTATTTATCCATTCATCCTTTGATAGACACTTGAATTGCTTCCACTCTGGCACTGTAAATAATGTTGTTATGAACACAGGTATACAAATAGTTCTTTGAGATCTGGCTTTCAATTCTTTTAGATATATACCCAGAAGTGGAATTGCTGGGTCATACTGTAATAATTATCTTTTATTTTTTGAGGAACTGCCATACTGTTTTCCATTGAGGTTGCACTATTTTATCTTCCTATTAGCAGTGCACAATCAGGGTTCCAATTTGTTCAGATCCTCATCAACATGTTTTAAATATATATATAACAGCCATCCTGATGGTTGTAAAGTGCTATCTCACTGTGGTTTTGATTTGCATTTCCCTAATGATCAGTGATGTTGACCATCTTTTCATATGCCTGCCAGCCATTGGTATATCTTCTTTGGATAAGTGTCTATTCTAACATTTTAGAATCAGATTATCTGTTGCTGTTGAGATGCAGTTCTTCATATATTCTGGATATTATCCCTTTATTAGATATATGATTTGTAAATACCATCTCCCAGTCCCTAAAAGTTGCCTTTCCAGTCTGTCCACTGCAACCTTTGATGCTCAGAAGTTTTAAATTTTGTTGTAGTCTAATTTCTCTGTTTTTACTTCTGTTGCCTTTGCTTTTGGTGCCACAACTAAGAAATTTTTGCCAAATCCAACGTCAAGAAGTTTCTTTCCCTATGTTTTCTTTTGGGAATTGTATAGCTTTAAGTCTTAGATCTATTTTCAGTTAATCTTTCAACATGGTGTAAAGTAAGGGTCCGGTTGTATTCTTTTGCATCTTAATATCCAGACCCCTGCCATCCCCCATCAATATCATTTGTTGAAAAGACTGTCCTTTCCTAACTGACAAATCTTGGCACCATTGTGGGAAATCATTTGGCCAAATATGTGAGGCTTTATTTCTGGGGCTCTGTATTCTATTCCATTGGTTTCCATGTCTATCTTATGCCACTATGACACTAATTTGCTTACTGTAGCTTTGTACTAAGTTTGAAGTCAGGAAGAATCAAATCATCACTTTCTTCCTTTTGTTCAAGATCATTCTGGCTATTCAGGATCCCTTGGGATTCCATATAAATTACAGGACAGACTTTTCTATTTCTATAAAACGAAAGTTACTGAGATTTAGATAAGGATTATACTGAATATACAGATTGATTTGGACAGTACTGTCATCTTAACAATATTAAGTTTTCCAATAAACACAGGATGTCTTCCCATTTATTTTATGTCAATTTCTTTCATAAAAATATTATAGTTTTCTGTGTATAAGTCTTTACCACCTTAGTTAAGCTTATTCCTAAATATTTTATGCATTTTGATGACATTTTAAATAGGACTATTTTCTCAATATCCTTTTTGGATTGTTCATTATTAGTATATAAAAAACATAACCGGTTTGTGTGTCTGTTGATTTTATAACTTGAAACTTTGCTGAATTCATTTAGTCTGGTTTTTTTGTTTGTTTTGCATGGACTCTTTAGGGTTTTCTATGCATAAAACGTGTCATATGTAAACACAGGTAATTTTACTGCTTTCCAATTTTGATGTTTTTTTACTTATTTTTCTTGCCTAATTGTTCTGGCTAGGATTTCCAGTAATGTGTTGAACAGCAGTGGCAAAAGCAGGCATCCTTATCGTGACCCTGATCTTAGAGGAAAATTTTTCAGACTTTCACCAATGACTATAATGTTAGCTGCAGACTTTTCATACATGGCCTTTATTATGTTGAGGTAGTTTCCCTCTATTACTAGTTTCTTGAATGTTTTCTACTATTCTTATTCATCATAGTGCCAAAAGTTACAGCCATCACAGTTAGAAAAATAAAGGAAATAAAAAGCATATACAACAGAATGAAAGACATAAAAATCTTTATCTGCAAATGGCATGCCTGCTTATGTAGAAAATCCCAAGGAATCAACAATAAATAGAAACAACAAACTCCAAGAATGAGTCCAGCAAGGTCACAGGATACAAGATAGACATACAAAAATTAACTGCACTGCTATATTTATCTCACATACATATAACAATTAACAAAAGAACTCAAAATTTTGTTCAAAAAGAACAAAATTACTATTACAGAGCCACTCTAAAAAAAAACCTTAAGTATTTAAGTGCAAATCAGGCAAAACATAAATCTGACTGCTGAAGCTCCAAAAAAAATTAAATAATCTAAATATATAAAAAGACATACTGTTCCTGGAATGAAAAATTCAACATAATGAAAGCTGACAACTCTTCCCCAAGTTGATAAACAGCTTTAACATAATTCCTATCAAAATTCTAGCAAGTTTTTTTTTAAAGATATAGACAAGTTATTCTAAGATTCACACAAATAGCCAAATGAACTAACTTAAAACAATCCTAAAGAATCCTAAAATAATAATAAACTGGGAGAAATCCATCCATCCAATTTCAAGAACTAATATATAGCCAGAGTGATCAATACTGTGTGGTACTAGTGAAGAACCAGACATAAACATCAATGGAACAGGATACAGAATGCAGTAATCAACCTATATATTATGCTCAACTGATTTTTAAGAAAGCAATTCAACAGAGGAAAGAGAATTTTCAACAAATGATGCTGGAGCAAAGCAATAAACATTGACTTGATTCTCAAAGTTATGCAAAAATTAACTCAAAATAGTTCATGGACTTCATGTATAATGTAAAACCATAAAACATTTTTAAAAAATAGGAGTAAATCTTCAGGATTCAAGGCTGGGCAAAGAGTTCTTATACTGACACCCAAAGCAGAATCCATTTAAGAAACCGATAAATTAAACTTCATCAAAATCAGAAATGTTTGCTCCAAGAAAGATCCTGTTAAGAGGCTGAAAAATAAAAACTATAGCCGGAGAGAAAATATTTGCAAATGAATAATCAATTAAGGACTAGTATTTAGAATATAGAAATAATTCTTAGAACTGAACATTTAAAAAAAATCTAATTAGAAAATAGGCAAAAGACATGAAGGGACATTTTAATGAACAGGATACACAAATGGCAAATAAGCACATGAGAAGATTCTCAACTTCATTGGCCATTAGAGAAATGGGATTAAAATCACAATGAGATATTACTACACACCTATCAGAACGGCTAAAAATTTTTTTTAATAATGACATCACCAAATGTTATTGAGGATAAAGAGAAACTAGATCAATTATACATTGTGTGCAGAAAAATAAAATGTGTCAGTTATCCTGGAAAAAACTCTTTAAAAATTAAACATGAAATAGCTATAGCTCTCCTGAAGATTTACCTCAGAGAAATGAAACATATGTTCACATAAAAACTTATAGGTGTTTATAGCAGCTTTGTTCAAACAAATGTCCTTCAGCACATAAACGGTTAGAAAACTGTGGTCCATGCATACCATGGAAGACTACTCCAGTAGTAAAAAGGAGCAAACTATTGATACAAACACAAACCCAGAATAAATCTCCAGAGAATTACACTTATTTAAAAAGCCAATCCCAAATGGCTACAAATTATTCCAAACAGTAAAGGAGAAAGTATGGTGCTGGCAAATATCTGAAGAATTACTTGTTAAAATTTTCCAAAGTTTGGAGAAGGACATAAACCTATGCATTCAAGAAACTGAAGGAACTACAAGAAACTTGTGCCCAGGCACAGCATAGTCAAATTAATGAAGACAAAGAAGGAATCTGGAAAGCAGCCAGAGGAAAAGGATGCATTACCTATAGGAGAACAATGATTCAAATGACTGTGGCTTGCTCATCAGGAAACCCTGAAGGCCAGTAGTCAGCAGTAACATCATTTTTCAAATATTGATGAAAGAGAGCTGTTTACCCAAATTTAAATATGGGGTGAAAATATATTTCAGGAATGAAGGGAAATAAAGACAGTGACAGACAAAGAGTAACAAGATTAGCAACCAAGAGATCTGCTTAAAAGAAAAATTCATCACTTGGAAGGAAAATTATACCAAAAAACAATGTGGAATATCCCCAGTAAAGAAAGAGCAACGGAAAGGCTAAGCATTCAGACAAAAACAACTGACTGTTTTTTCCTCTTGATTCTTTATATTTGATGGCTGAAAGCAAATAATAATAATAATAATTACACAGCCTATGAGGGACTTTCAAAGTATGCAATATAGGATATAAGATAACTAAATCAGAAAAGGGGAAAGTTAAGTTGTGGTATATTTTCTATGTTATAAAATTTCTACACCACAATTGAAATAGCAAAATATTGATTCGAAATAGATTCTGAGAATTAGGTATTTTGTAACTCATTTTTTAAAAAGCAGAGAGATAGTCAAACTCCAAATAGATAAACATAGCAATAATTAAGTATGCATGTAAACACTGCAATTACAAGACATAAATGTGGAGAACTGACCTTTTACAAATGACCAAGGCCAGATGCAGTGGCTCACGCCTGTAATCCCAGCACTTTGGGAGGCCAAGACAGATGGATCACAAGGTCAGGAGATGGAGATCATCCTGGTCAACACAGCGAAACCCCATCTCTACTTAAAATGCAAAAATTAGCTGGGCATGGTGGCACATGCCCATGGTCCCAGCTACTCGGGAGGCTGAGGCAGGAGAACCTCATGAACACAGGAGGCAGAGGTTGCAAAGAGCCAAGATTACACCACTGCACTCAAGCCTGGTGATAGAGCAAGACTGTGTCTCCAAAAATAAATAAATAAATAAATAAATAAAAATCATTAATTATATGTTATCTACAGGAAACTCATTTCATTGATACAGGTAGTATAAAATAAAGGAATGGGAAAATACATACCAAGCAAACACAAATAAAAATATCCAAAGGTAGAAACAACTTAAATGTCTATCAACACATAAATGGAGAAACAAAATGTGGTATTATCCATACAGTGGAATATTATTCAGTCATTAAAAGGATAAGTACTGATATATACTACAATATGAATGACCCTTGAAAACGTTATGCTATGTGAAAGATGCCAGTAGCAAAAGACCATATATTTTATGATTCTGTCTATATACAATGTCCAAAATAGGTAAATTCACAAAGACAAAAAGTAAATTCGCAGTTGCAAGGGACTGTGAGGATGGGAAAATGGGGAGTGACTGCTAATGGGTAAAGGGCTTCATTTTGGGGTGAAGAAAATGTTCTGGACTGGCACAGTGGTGGCAGCTGTACAACCTCATGAATACACTAAAAATCTAATCGAGCACTTTAAAAGGGCGATTTAATGGTATGAAAACTGTATCTAAACTTTTAAAAAATACTAAGATGATGTATAAAACACTGTGCTATACACCTTGAGTAAATAATGTCAGTGTTTTTTCTGTATAAGTTAATCAATACTGGACACCAACTATCTAATTACAAGCTACTAGTACAAAGCTAGCATTGGATAGGAAATTTAAGTGAACGGACACTCACTCAGAATCTCAAAACAAAACACCATACAGTATGAATTTCATTTTTATATTGTAAACATGGTGAATGAAAATAGTCAATTTTCTTTCTAGATAGAGTTTCCTAAATTTAAAGATGATACTAATGACTATAATGATAGCTAAGGATATCAAGATTGATGTTTGCGTATCTGGCATGTTTAAAGAAAAAAAATGCCAATTTGTTGAAAATACTGTCACTTTTAGCACTAGTATTTCCCTTACTGAGTCCTTCTTCATCTTGAGTAGGGGCTTATACTGAGTGGCCAGAGATCACTGACAATTCTCACATTCTATGAAGATGGCTCTACAGTCTACATTTCTACTTTTATAAGATACATAAATTTCATTTTACTGCTCTTCATTAAGCACTTATGCCTTCTTGCCTTTAATCAAGATCTCACTGTTCAAAAAATAAAACATATTAATCCAGCTACCCCTGAGTAAGAAACGATTGCCTACTTCATACAGCCCAGGATCAAGACCTGCCTTGATGGCTCCCTCCATGACTCAGTTTCTCCATTTCACAAATCAGAGTCTCCAACACTATTCTCTCCTTTACTTTCCCCTGAAGAGCCCTGAACTTCTCAGCATTGACTTTGAGTAGGATTGGGTCCCACTCCCAGTCCTAGGGGTGGACACTATCCTACAATCCCTGTGGCAAAAGACTGCCTGACTTCATTTGCATCCACTAAGCTAATTCCACATATCAGGGTCTGTTACTTGTAACTACCCAGCTGCCATTGCCAAATTCTGTTACAGTCAAGTTGCTATTCATTTATTTGTTTTTAATCAATGCCATAGGCTTGTAATTAATGCCAGATGTGATCTAGTTTCTGTTTGAGCCAGAAAACTTCTCTTTCGCAGCAACCTTTTACCCTTATTTTTTCCCACAGTGACTGGTAGAAGAATAGGATAACTAATCGCTTTAGGCCAATCAGAGCCATCTCTTGGAGCTAAAGGTGATTCTATTCTATTCAAACCACAGAGATGTGAAATTTGGGACCTGTTTGGAGGGAATAGGACTTATTCAATTTGTTTTTCATCTGTTTACCTCCAACAAATGATTTCCCATTGGGAATTTGGTTTTATGGTCTGGCCATTTTATAAAAATCTCTTTAATCTTTGTGAATGGGTTAATGGGTGAGCAACTATAGATAGTCTGGTCTGTGAGTTTTTTCTGTTTGTCTATTTGTTCCCACCACAAATCAATTAAGAATTCATGCTCACTGGGAAGAGAACAGCTCTTTGATACAGACTGATGAGTTTTATAATTCTGTATTTGCCATGGCCCTACAGTTGAAATTAACTAACATTACTTATACTTAATGTTTAAAATGATGGAAAAGATAATTTTGTGTTCAACCAAATAAAATCATTATTCTGATGACTTTGTATTTCAATAGTAATTATGTCTGGCAAAACATCTGCTTGAAGACAAATTTCCAAGATCTTTAGGTAACTTTAAAACTTGAACTGGTATTAACTGATGAATATCCACTCAATACCAAGATCATTTCTAAGTAAGACTGAATATACTGAGATATTTATAACTAACCATAAATTTAATACACTTGTTTTTTATTTTTATATGCTACAAAGAGGCTGTGTCTTTGGTTCTTTTAATCAGTTAAATGTGTTCATTTTTGCCACTCTAAGACTTGTACACAATGAAAGTGTTCACACGGTTAAAGTTGTGTTAGTTCTGGATGTCAGCTCTGCTAGTTTGTTAAAACAGTGGGGTGCAACAGCTCACAATTATCCACGTCCCTGTTTTCTCTGTGTAACAGAAGTTACTTCAACTAAAAGTTATCAAAAACATGTGAATGAGACTACTAGAACAATGGTGGCAGGCAGGTACAATACCATGTGTAAGGTAGCAGGATGAGTTTTGTTTATGAAGGAAAAAAAAATAGTTTTGTCCTAAAATAAAAGGGCCAGTTGTTCCAGAATGGGAAAGAGGGTTGTTGTTTCAGTCTGTTCGTATTACTATAAAGGAATACTTGATGCTGAGTAATTTATTTATTTATTTTTTAAAGAGGATTATTGGGCTCATGGTTCTGCAGGCTATACAAAAAGCATGGTGCCAGGATCTGCTTCTGGAGACACACTCAAGAAGCTTTTCCTCCATTCATGGTACAGGGAGAAGGAGAACAGAGATTACAAGGTGAGAGGAAGGACAAAAGGTCGAGAGTGAAGAGGGAGGTGTCGGGCTCTTCTTAACAATCTGATCTCACAGGAACTGAGAATTCATGAATTACCCAACAGAGGGCATTAAGCTATTCATGAGGGATCCGCCTCTATGAACCAAACCCCTCTCAGCAGGCGCTACCTCCAACACTGGGGATAACATTTTAACATGAGATCTCGAGGGGACAAATATCCAAACTATATCAGCTGTAAAGGACAAAACTTAAATTGATACAGAAAGTTGTAGAAGATTTGAGAAAAGATAATTTTACTTGCTTTGGCCAAAGTTAGCTCAGTTTTGATGGGTTAATTGCTAAGATTTTATAAAAGTCCTTGTAGTTCCCATAATATCAAAAATTACACTGATGCAAACCTGAGTTTGGTTTTCTCTGTTAAAATTAGAAATTTTCTTGGATTATTGATCTACCTTTACTAAGAGGTTGTAAGACATATGCTGTCTAGATAACAAAGATTCTATGTTTTACCAAAATAGTTTTCTGTGCTTTTCATGTTGACTGTACAATGCCCTTGACTAAGTATTTCTCACTTATGAAAGAGCCAAATGCTTTATAATCATGTAACCTTCAGTTTATTTTCAAATGTTTAGATGTCACTTTGAAATACGAAAGTATTTCTCAGGCACCTATGATCTGATTCCTATCTTAAGTGTTTAAATCTCCTGATAACTTTTGATCTATGTCTTTATAAATTCAAATCCTAAATGTAAAATAAAATAAAAAATTTGAGATACTTTTGGGCCTGAAACTCAAAAGATCTTTGAGATTTCTAAGAGGCCCGTGAAAGATGACAAAAACTTATTCTTTCACAGTAAAACAAAACAAAAAGTTACTGGAAATAATTGCATTTGTTTGTTTACTGTTGATGAAATTGCATGGGAGCAATTAACAAATCAGAAGAGATCTGTCAATGCTCTGTCATGATTAGCTTCTATTTATCAAAGTCCTGATGCTGCTCTGCACTGTATAGCTGTTATCAGTCTTATGTTTTAAAATGTTAACTTGGTTACAACTTCACTTTTTAAATTTGAAATCAGCATCTTCTGGGCCAGAGGTTTTCAGTTGGGGATTCACATAATTTACTACAGAGATGGAGTTTCATTAATATACAGAAGCTTAGGAACTATTCCAGACTTATTAGATCTTTTCACTTGATATTCTGGATACATTATTGGTACATTGTATCTAGGATTATTGCTGTATTTCAAGATTCATTTCTCTGTAAAGTTTATGCTCATCTGCTTTAATAAATCAGACATATTTATTACATCCTTTGACTATAGAGTTCATTATTATATTTTGTCTAAAATTTTTGATTTTTATTATCTTGTTTTGCATGTCACAGAAACCAGATTTCCTTGGGAGTTATATTTTTCTCAAAATAAACTCTCAACAGATCTTTTATTTTTTGAAAATCATCAGTAAAGAATTAACTGCAGCCATTTTAAGTGTTTTTATTTACAAACATCTATTTGTTGCTGTTTTAGTCTGATGCTTCCCTCAAAGCCTTTTCAATCAGCTACAGGCATGAAGACTGCATCGGAATCTCATGGAAAATAACTATGCTGGGTACTTTGGGGCACAGGCTTCTAATGATATTGCTTAAACAACTTTCAGACCATACCAATGGCCTAAGTCAGAATTTCCAGGACTCTTAAGAGGAAGTGAATGCGTTCATAACACTGCTAAGCCCACATCCAGTGGAACAAGGCTGAATAAGCTAATGAGGGATGATTGTAGTTTCTGTCTGGAATATTGTTGTTATTGTTTGAATGTTCTATTTTCTAGACATATAAGGAAGTCTTTTCTCCTTCCTCTTAAAGCTATCTATAACTCATAATTTAGTAGACTCTGCTCTTGTATACTGAAATGAAACACTTATAAACATCTTATTCTCCCTTCTCGAGCCCTCCAAAGTTCAGAAACTTAATAAATATTCTCATTTTCAGGGGAATAAAGTTTTTTGCATAGATTAAATAAGAATCTGTCCTCCTTTTTACTAGGATATTAAGTGGAAATACTGGTTTTGCAACTAAACTCACATTTGAAAATGATGCTCAATCAAATATGACTAAACACTTTTAAGGAAAGTTCTGGAACTAAGAAACTAAGGCTGACTTTACAGAGACATGCTTGAAAAGCCTTCTTTGGAAAAACTGGCTTACAGAGTTCCCAGCCTTGCGGGTGAGTAAGAAAAGCCACTTCCTGGGAGGCCCAGGAGTCTCAGGATATTTTAGGGACCTCAAGAAATAAGGAATTCTTATAAATAAAACAGGTGAAATCTGATATAGAGTTCTTGGCTTGGCTTCCTAGCCTTAAGATCACTAATAACAAGAGGCTTTAAAAAAAATCCAATCTGAAATTCCTAAAGAAAATTTGCAGCACACCAAACTTAAGAACTTTAAGGAACTTTTAACACTCTTGCTGTGCCCAGCTGAACATTATCTTTAACCAGTGATTCTGGGGAAAGAAGACTAAAGATCTCTTACATGCCTGACTTGAAGAGTAGGGTAGGGAGAAGACGGAATGAGAGAGAGTAGCACAGTCTCTCAAATATTTAAACAAATTCTAACACCGGGAGGTTGTAAACTAGAATTATTCAGCTTACAGATGCTTTCAGCTTGTGCACAGAGAGAAGGCCATGTGAGGACACAGAGAGAAGGCGGCTGTCTGCAGGCCAGGATGAGAGGCCTCACCAGAAACTGCAAATTGCCAGACCCTGATCTTGGACTTTCCTACCTCCAGCACTTTGAGAAAATGAATTCTTTTAATTAAGCCATGCAGTCTGTGGCATTTTCTTATGAAAGCCCAACCAAACTAATACAGTTAGTAAAATGGATTCAGGAAAATTATGACATAATCTACATGTAGCTCAAATATAAAAGGAAAAGTCAAGTCATCTTAAGGAATAATGAAAATGGCATTAAGTACCATTTTACAAGAAGTTCAGTTTTGAAATAAAATTTAGTCCATATTTTCGTCACTACAATCTTAACTCAGGAAAAAAAACAATTACATCACAGAAGTTAAAAGGGGAAAATCTACATCTTATAAAACTATTTCTCAAACTAAGGTAATTTAATTAAAGTAATGCCAAAAATGCATCAATATTTGTCTTCGGTATAATATAGTCCAAATTTATAGTCATGTGATTATCTGTTTCCGCTGCTGCTTTCTTCTTTAAACCTCATTGTGACAATAATGAAGTAACAAGCAACTAGAAAATACATGAGACAACCAAGCACAAGACCATTAACAGCCACGCATTTGTCCTAGGCCATTCATCTAGAGTCTCTGGATTTCAGCTTTCTCCTCTATAAAGTGGACTATGTGGAAGGAGGAGGGGAATAGAGTTAATGAAGATGACCCCTTTGGTTCCTCTGAGAGTCAAATGTCTATGAGGAATATAGTGCCTGCTTAGCACTGCTCAGCACCACACACTGCAGCTGAAAATTCACCCCCAAAGTTATGAATAAATGGATTTACAGTTCCCCAAGCCTTTCTGATATAGATTGATAAATTAAATGCTTTTTAAAAGTTACATATAACCTATGATTAGAATCACAATCTTTTAGTAATGTACCAAAGAATACAATCTTTTTCAAATGCTTTCTCCATTAAGTATTTTTCATTTTCTGAATATGAAATAAGGGTCTGTTGAAAACAAAGGTCTTTGTATTCATTGTTGACGTTTTTTAAAATCTTAGTTATACATCAGTAAAATGAACAGATAAATTTCTGCCATTTTAAAATAATGTATCTAATAAATACTCAAAAATCTTGAAATAATCTGTCAATTCAAGTCAGAATTCATTTGCTGTAAAAGTTATTATAGAAATTATAACACTGTAGCTACTTCCTACAGTGCTATATGAGCAAGTAATTAATGGTCTTTAGTGCAGAATGGACTCATTCAGGAACACATTTATTGACCACCTACTAGGAGCCAGGTATAGGTCCAGCCCCTGGGAATGATGAGTGAACAAAACAAAGATCCCTGCTATTTAGGAGCTTAAAAAACAGTGTAGAAAGAGATTGTCCATTTTCTCTGGTTGTCTCAGAGCTCAGAGCTTATGTGTTCAGAGGATGTTTGTGAGAGTTTTAAAACCATAAATGATATATTTACTGATGAAACAGTATATTCAATTTGGCCTGGATTCCTTAATACTCTGAGTTTTTTTTTCATCTTTACTATTTTCAGGTCCCCGCAGCTCAAGAACATCTCATAGCATCAGCAAAGTTAACAGGGATGGCATCCACACAAAATCAGACAGAGGGAGCAGCCCTGCCAAATGAAATTACGTGCCTGGCTTACACACACACGCAGGAAATAATATCGACAAACAGAACAAAGATGCATTTTTCCATCCTATGAGAAACTAAAAGATCTTCCCAGAACAAATGCTCCGGTAGAAAGAATTGGAATGGCTTCTGAAAACAATACTTCCTCTAGAAAATAGCAAGAGAGCCTGCAGCTGTGTTCATTCAAATTATGAACTCAGTTGTCTTTCTCAGGATTTTTCAAAGCCCTAACTCTATAATTTAGTGCACAACATTATATCAATAAAAAAAGATTTTTTAATATCAAGAATAAGATGATACATTTTAAAATGCTATAATTTATATATTTAAATGCTTACTGGCTTCAGAATACTTTTCACAATTTCACGAAACAGTTTTGTTAGAAACAAAGTACATCTTGAAAATGAAATTAAATGGCTGGGCACGGTGGCTTACGCGCCTGTAATCCCAGCACTTTGGGAGGTCGAGGTGGGCGGATCACGAGGTCACGAGATCGAGACCATCCTGGACAACACAGTGAAATCCCGTGTCTACTAAAAATACAAAAATTAGCTGGGTATGGTGGCACATGCCTGTAATCCCAGCTACTCGAGAGGCTGGGGCAGAAGAATCCCTTGAATCAGGGAGTCGGAGGTTGCAGTGAGGCGAGATCACACCACTGCATTCCAGCCTGGCGACACAGCAAGACTCTGTTCCAAAAAAATAAAATGAAAACGAAATTAAAATTAAATTGCTAAGTTTTTCTGGTTGAGAACCTTAAGAGTGAGGCATCCTTGAGCAACAACTCCGTTCTACACATCTGTTCCATAAGGCCTAATAGCATCCCAGCATCAGTGAAACCAGGCATAGCTGACAGGGCATGTCTCCTACCTGGAGCTTCATTTTCCAACAAGAATGCATTGGTGTGTGCTCAGTGCTGCGCTTCCCCGCAGCACAGTCCTCTGTGCTTGTTGCTGGGGGACCGGCGCTGCCTGCACAGCAGCTGCCACCCTACAGCTGCCAGCAGCGGCACATGGCTGGCTGTCGCAGCTGGACTTTTGAGGGCTCACTGAAGCCCTCAGCATATCACTCCTACCAACAAACTGTACTAACTACTTCCTCCAGCTGATCTTCAAAGAATGAAGAAGTGAATGAATAATTCATGACAAGTACATTCCAGCAACCAATTTCGCCTTGGCCTCTAGTCTCCCCAAGCAATCTGCAATGTAAAGATTCTCAGCCTTACTTGGTGGCATGCAAGGAATGAAAGTTCAGTTTCCAGTCAGTGACAGTAAATGTTATCGGATCCGTTTGCTCTTCCAGTATGCTAACTTGTCACCGAGACTTACTTGAAAGATTTTTTTTTAATGTAGAAAAGGTAAATGATTAACCACAGATGTCTGACAGAACAAAACAAAATTGTTTTTTTCTCCATAAAACCCACCCTACATAATGAGTTCTGGATGCAGAAAAAGCAGCAAAATGCTTGCCCTATGATCAGCAGGTCAGTATTTACAGTTAGCAAAAGATCAGTTCCTGCAGACCAAAGAAAATCATCACAGGGTGGGGGAGGGGAGCTCTGTGTATCAATGCCAGGAAACAAACTGCTTCAAGGGGAGATTTTCCTGGTCTCAGGCTATAAATAAATCTTTATCTCATTGGTATTCTTCTAGGAAGCACATGAATATTCATTTTCACCAATGTGTCCATGCTTACATATTTCCAAATGAGTCATATCTAAAAAAGTAAATTTTCTGCAACTTAAAATCATCATTCCAAGACAAACTTGAATCAGAGAAGGGAAGGCCCATAATGGTACCATCTCAGCTGCACCTGTAGACAGTCCAATCACCTGTAATGTTCTCCATCTGCTTCCCATACTCATCTATTTTTCTCACTGCTGCATTGTTTTTCTCCTGCACTCATTGTAAACATCTCAAGCTTTTGCTGTCAGTAAGGCAGTTTTTCAGCCATGAGTATTCTTTTCCTTGCTGCTTCTAATTTATTTGTTGTTCTGCAAAAATAAGTTCCTTAAGTGTTTCTTGGCCCTGTATTTTCCCTTTTCACCTCACTCTGTTATTTTATCACTTCTGAACTTGTGTTTTATAAACTTCTAGTTCCTATTAAACTATTCCACAGTACTTTGGAATTCTCTTCCTCTTTTGAAAGAAAATCATTACTTCTTCCAGAACAGACTCTTCATCCTTCTTCCACATGCATTTAGCCTTTCTCTGTCCATCCTGCAATTGTGTACAGAGGCCTCACATGTCTCCTCATTGCCTTTTACTTCACAAGGACATTCGATCTGGCTTCTGTGTGTGTGATGCTGTGTTATCTAGGAGAACCCTTCCTCTTCCAGCTATTGGGAGCTTGTGCCACATTCAAGCAGCTTTCTACAGGCATGCTGGGGACAGGGCAGTTCATGGAGTGTCATAAAGAGGCAAAGGAACCAGTCTCTACAGAAAGCCCTAACTCTGCTCTCTTCTCCCAGGGATATTCTTTTCCTCAACATTCTGTAATTATCTCAATGTCTTATGAGAGTGCATGTCCACCAGAAAGAGTCTAGGCCAAGTTGTACTCTTCCTCTTTTGGAAGTCACATTCCTTTTTCTCTAAATCCTGAGCACCCATTCCCCTACCCCATCCCATGAATGAGGGGATAAGAGGGCCTATCACCTGAGGTGAGCCTCACACTGTGAGTAATGTGTCCCTTCTTCCACTTTCTGTTCTCTAAAGAGACTTGTTTCCTTGATGTTCTCTTCTGCCCTGCATTCTGTTAACTCCCAGTTTCCTGATGAAGATAATCAGCTCTAAGGTTGATCACTATTCTTGTCTTCTCTACTTCCTTCCCAGCTTAGACACAGATAATAAAATAGTGATCTCCAGTATGTTTCATGTGGCTAATTATTTTTTGTAGAGACAGGGTCTTGCTATGTTGCCCAGGCTGGTCTCAAACTCCTGGACTCAAGGGATCTTCCTGCCTAGGCCGCCCAGAGTGCTAGAATTATAGGTGTGAACTAGAGCCACTGCGCTCGGCCCAAACTGATTATTAAGAATCAAGTGTGGGATGGGTGCAGTGGCTCACGCCTGTAATCCCAGCACTTTGGGAGGTCAAGCAGATTGGATCACCTGAGGCCAGGACTTCGAGACCAGTCTGGCCAACATAGCAAAACCCCATCTCTACTAAAAATACAAAAAATTAGCTGGGAGAGATGGCGCCACTGCACTCCAGCCTGGGTAACAGGGTGAGGCTCCATCTCAAAAAAAAAAGGAATGGAAAGAAAAAATCAACTGCAGCCAAGAGTGCTCAAAAAATCAAAAATCCTCAGAATTAAGAGAGACATAAAGATCATCTAGTCTGACTCAATCCAGAGCCTCAATCTACAAAATGGCACCCCCAGCTGTTTCCCTTAACACTCCCAGAGAGCTCTCCAGCCACCTGCCAAGGCAGCTAACCCTGTTCACTCTGCTAAAATATATACATATTTCCTTATCAGGCTCATCCTTTGACCTGCAGTATTTATGGGAACACTGCATTATAAAAGCAAATTAAAAGGACAGACGGTTTAGCACAATGGTGACAACAGTGTGAGGAGAACAGCATGAACAAGTCAAAACATGGACATCAAATTTCCCTGGAGTATCAGTTAGTTGATAGGTAGAGTTGTGAATCCATTAGCACTTAACCAAGTTACTACAATTTTTTTCTTATGGACTATATACATGAACAATTCTATCGATGTTTTAGGGCCTCCTCCCATTCTACATCATGAATAGTAATATGAATATAATGTAAAAGGAGAACCTCTTCTATAAGAAGGGCTGATAACAGTTTGGATATTTGTCTCTACCAAATCTCATGTTGAAACCTAATTCCCAGTGTTGGAGGTGGGGGCCGGTGGGAAGTGATTTAGATCATGAGGCCTGATCTCTCACAAATGGTTTTTGGCATCATACCCTTGGTGCTGTCATAATGACAGAGTGATTTCTCAGGAAATCTGGTCATTTAAGAATATGTGGCACCTCCCCCCACCTCTTGCTCCTGCTCTCACCATGTGAGATAACATTTTCCCTCTGCCTTCTGTAAGCAGCCCAAGGCCTCATCAGAAGCTGAACAGACTCTGGTGTCAAGCTTCCTAAACAGCCTACAGAACCATGAAGTTCTGTAAAAGAATTAAACCTCTTCTTTACAAATTACCCAGTCTCAGGTATTTCTTTACAGCAACAGGAGAGCCTAACATAAGGGCTAATAACTGCTATAACTAAAACTTTACAAAGAAAGACTTTGGAATATAGTGCCCTTTCCATTTTCTTCTATAACTTCATTTAAGTCTATATTCTCCATGTCCTCCTTAGCAGACTGATGTTTGGGTGCACAAATCTTAAATATATAACATGAGCAAGGATTTGCAATGTTTTTCTATGACAAATGTCAAACAAGCATAAGGGATTGCTAGGCAATATTAATTATAAGTGATAAACGAATCCTCCAATTTTAAGATGATTATGATCTTAGTCAATCTATGTTTCTTGACTATTTTAAAATTAAAACTTAACATTTTTGTGTTATCAGTTTTTTGTGTCTACTGCCTCTCAATCATTGTCATCTTTTCTTACATTCTCTTTTTAAGTATTTCTACTCTGGGTTTAAAATTCCCACTGAAAGAATCAGTCTGGAAGATCTTAAAATCTACACAAGTGCTAATAAAGGTACTTTCCCAGAGACTAGCTTTCCTGGCAGCTAATACAAAAGGTGATGAGTGCACATCATATCCTAGGTGTCTCAGAAGAATTCTGGTTGCTCTTGGTTGTCTGAGGTAAGAAGCCTGATGACTATGGAGGGGCAGGCTTTCATCAGAATTATCAATGAGGGCAAGGTGATGGTTATCAGGCAAGTCCTTCCAACCTTCAAAAGAACTCTGCATTAAAGCTGGACTGCTCCCAGAGTATCTGTGATTCTATGATCACAATGCCACACTAATACAGAAAAGAGAGCTCTGATGACCCAGAATGCAGTTTGCAGCTTGATGACATATGTGTTCTCCCACTGCTGACATTACAACCAAGACCTCAGAACTCTTATGACCATAGCAATGGTATGTCCTTGAGGCAGCAGGAAAGATAACAGGAAAGTATCAACAACCTACCTGCCTGCAGTTCACCCATTCATAGATATTCCCTGCCTAGGCCACTGCTCTGAAGACTCTGACCTGAAGAACTTTTGCTTTCCATGATCTTCAAAACCTGCCTCCTCACACATTGCCCAATACTCTAGATGAGATATCCAGTTTGTTCTGACCTTTACCATACATATGTTTGGTCCTTCCGGGATATCGGGACTTCCTCAACCTCTCACAGATTGCCCAAGGGAGCATCCTATGGAATGGAAACCCACCAAACCTTTCCACATTATCTCTGTAATGCCAATCCTGCTGATCTCAGCTCAGCAGCAAACTGTAACCCTTGGACACTGGTATGGCTCTAGAGCCCTCTTGTAACTTAAGTGCCACATTCAAGAACATTCCCAAAGCTACCAGTATCATACTATTGCTCTAGGCCAGAATGGCTCCAATAAAGCATGTGTCACTCACTAATTAAAATGACTTAGCTTTTAAACCAGTGTACTTGTCAGAGGACCTAGCAGCACCTTCATCACACTTCTTTTGTCAATGTTACAAAAAAAGTAACAAGGATCCTACTACTGTAAAAGCTCTAAAAGATATGCTGGAAGGGAATCTGCACACACAAAAAATCTTCTGACAGACTTTACCAACTGCTGTTTTTTTTTTTTTTTTTTTTTTTTTGCTCTTAAAATGAAAATATAGTATGTGAGTAAAAATTTAAAGTGCCATTTATAAATGACTGATTATATCTTCATTCAAGCATGGATAGCATGTGGGTATCATCCCTTTATTGATGAGTAAGGTATCACCCCAACAATAAGGAGTTCCTACTCTATTACATGACAGAAACAGGTAAACAACTAACAGATATGACTATGTGGTAAAATTAAATAAATACCACATCAGAGATAATACGAATGCTAGCTTGTTGTATTCTCCCACTACCACCCATCCATCCACAATGAGAACAGAAAGGAAGGAGTTATAAGGGAAGATTTGGGAAGTTAGTAAGTAGAACTACTGCAGTAATCTAGATCAAGGGTCAGCAAACTTTTTTTGGTAAAGGGCCAGACAGTAAATATTCTCTATTACACCTACTCAATTCTGCCACTGTCAGACAAAAGTAGCACAAGGAAATGAACATGACTCTATGAACACGACTCTATTCCAGTAAAACTGTATGAACACTGAAATTTTGATTTCATATCATTTTCATGTATCATAATTTAATCTTTTGACTTTTTTCCAACCATTTAAAAATGTAAAAATCATTTTTGGCTGGCAAGACATACAAAAACAGCAGTGGCTGGATTTGGACCATGGGCTATGATTTGCCAACCCCTGACCTACACAGCTGCCTGGAATAGGGCAGTAGCACCAGGGCAGAGAGGAAGGATGGACAAAAAAAATATTTCAGAGTTGGAATCGATAAAACTTAGTGATGAGTGAGGTGTTAACAGCAAAGAAGGCAAAGGGAGCTCCCTAGTTTCTAGCCTAGGTGACTCAAAGGGAACGTCATGAACAATAAGAGTAGCAGCTCTCCTCACCTGAAGAGGACAACTGCACCTGGATTGTGCCACTGCCCAGGTGATGAGAACTGTATAAACTCAGTGGCAGTGAGCCAAGGTTCAAATCCCACCTTCATCAATTACCACATACCCAACCTTTTTGATTCTCAGCTTCCAAATCAATCCATAAAATGATCATGACCACAACAGTAATGCCTACTTCGAAGGGTTGCTGCGAGAATTCAATTTAGTGAGTTAACCTATGGAAAGTTTTTGGGATAGTGCCTGGCTCACAGTAAATGATACATAAGTGTTAGCCATTATTCAAAATAAAAAAATTTTAATCCATAAATATAAGTTATAGAGGCAATTTATAAATACCTATGTGGGCCTACTTAATTAAATACAGTAAAAAACAGTATTCACAGCAGTAAACATTCTTAAACATTTAAGCAATCTGTGAATACTGGACATAGCATACAGCATTATTTAAGCTAAATAATATCAAATTAAGTTCCTTTAATACTAGGGGGAAAAAAAAATCAATGCTGAAGCAGTATTGGCCAGGATAAAAAGCACAAAAGTATGTGTGGTTCAGGGCAAAGCAAAGTTGGTCTTCAGAGTTAGAATGGGACAAGGGTCTAAAATCGGTGACAAGGACAATTCTGGCCTGGGCTAGTCACCAGATTTCTGGGGGACTCCATCAGGCACCTTTGTTATGTTCTAAGCACTCAACTACTCTACAAATTCCATTCCACCACACATGAGGGAGTGTGAAGCAAATACCAACGTGAGATTAACACCTGCTGCAATTACTGTACTTCTAAAAACAAATCAGTCTGACAGCAAGAATGTAATCACATTTTTTATTAGGAGATGGAAAATATAAAATATTTTAAATTGGAATATTTTATATGATTTGATAAAAAGAAGCATTAACTACTTTGTTGAATGATATGCATTTCAACTGAAAGAAATCACAAAATATATTTAATCTTGTTCTTTATCTGTAATATCTTGAAAAGTTGCTGTTCAAAGGTATACAGCTTTCTAGTTCATTACCCATCCTAGCAACTAAACCTGCGAACAGCTAAAAAAATCAGCTTATCTTTAATTATGTTACATTGTTTAGAAAACTATTTTCATCATTTGAAACTCATTCTGCTTTGCTTTTAAGGGTCTTTCCCCCAAAAGTTCTTCACTGAAGAACAATTGAGGGGGAATGAAAGAGGTGAAGTGACTTTTATCAATCTATCTATGATATATCTGAATCCAGAATGTGCCCAAATACCTTCATTTTGAAGCCTCCTGAATAAGACAGGAAAAGATAAACTGCCTAGGTAGGCTTACCATGATTTGATTAATCAGTAAAAAGATTACCCAAAACCAGTAATTCCAAGTATCGCTTTGTTTGATGACCTGATTTTTATTCCCTAGGACAACATAGGAAGTGTTAGATAAGTCACCCACTGGCCTTTAAATAGTTTCATATCATTTACTATTTATTATTGTCTACCACAACTCTTTGTTCATCTCACATTTGGCAAGTAGGTTCTTTTATTTCCCAAAACTTGATTTGAAAAGCTTTAAATCTACAGAAAAGCTAAAAGAATAGTACAATGGATACCTGTGTGTCCTTCACCTAGATGTAATAAAGTTTGCCCCATTTGCTTTTTCCTTCTCTGATACACATATTCTGATGCATAAAATTAACTGTAATTATATCATTATCATCTAATATATAGACAATATTCAACTTTCCCAGCTGTCCAAACACACCTTATAGTTACTTATGTTTTCTGACAGGTTCCATCAAGTTATACATATTACACCGGTTGTCTCTTTAGTTTTTTTTTTTTAAACTAAAATAGTCCTCCCACATTTTTCTGTTTTTAATGATAAACAACTTATAAAGTCATGGATTCAAAGCTCAAATTTTCCCCAAGAAATTTTTAGTATTACCTTGAATTTAACAAAATAATTTTTTCAGTTATTATCAAAGTTTTCTTGGTGAAAGAAGCAAGCCTTATGATTGAGCTACATTTAGGATGACAACTCTCAGTGGGTTTGTGTGGGAGGCCATTGAGGCCAGAAGTACACTCACTAAGTGACTATCTCCCAAAAAGCAACCATTTCATCTCCACCACTTTCTGGGAAATAGGCAGTCTCCTCTAAGTTCAGTAAGAACCTGCGGTCACACTGCTAATAGATGAAAAGATCTTTGCTCTCAGGGAACAGACATCTACACACCTTGTAACAATCCTAGGGTGTATTACAAATCAGTTGAGCACATCTTTCACAACTAGCGAGTATGACTCTGCTTAGAAGTTCTCATTACGTACACAACTAGTAATACATAAGCACTATACCTTAATCAGCCTAAGCCCTAACTCAAAACTGAAGCCCTGAGGCAAAAGATGCTATTAAGATGTCCTTATGACCGGGAATGGTGGCTCATGCCTGTAATCCCAGCACTTTGGGAGGCCAAGGTGGGCAGATCACAAGTTAGGAGATCAAGACCATCCTAACACGGTAAAACTCCATCTCTACTAAAAATACAAAAAAATTAGCTGGGCATGGTGGCACATGCCTGTAGTCCCAGCTACTCAGGAGGCTGAGGCAGGAGAATCGCTTGAACTGGGAGGCGGAGGTTGCAGTGAGACAAGATCATGCCACTTGCTCCAGTCTGAGCAATAGAGCGCGACTCCATCTCAAAAAAAAAAAAAAATGTCCTGTAACTCTACCACTGTTCATGTATTACCTGAACAGTGTAGATCCAACCGCAGTCTCCTGCTCTGATTTAAAAAAAAAAAAAAAAGAAAAAACAACCCCAAAAAACCAGGCTTCCGAAATGTGGTAGATTGATTTCTTCAGAAACAAACATGAAAAATATACAAATTCAGCATTAGGATGACTGGATGAAAGGGTTGACAGCTCATTCCCTATGCAAAAGTGGTACGGAAGAAAGATATAAAACATTTCAAGCCAGGTGTGATGGCTTGCTCCCATAACCCCAACACTTGGCCTCCCAAGTGAGCTATAATTGCACCAGCACCACTGTACCTCGACTTGGCAACAGAATAAGACCCCTGTCTCTTAAAAACACAAAACAGGCTGGGTTCAGTGGCTCACACCTGTAATCCCAGCACTTTAGGAGGCTGAGGTGGGTGGATCACAAGGTCAGGAATTCAAGACCAGGTTGGCCAACATGGGGAAACCCCATCTCTACTAAATGTGGGAGTTTAACTGTGCCACTAAGATGGCGCCGACGGTCCCGGAGACGGTCAGATGACCGACCGTTTGGCCTTTTGCCTTATATGGCTACCTGCCCGTCAGGCGGCCTGCGGGCGGCGACCCTGGGAAGGAGCACCAATGGTACCTCCCCACGTGGATGGTCGGGATTGGAGAATGATCCCTACTTAAGAGGGAGGCTTGCGGAAGACGCTCTCTCGGGACTCGGCGCACACTGACGGAAGCATAAGAAGAAGCATGCTACCAGAGACAGCTTCCTAGCCTCTACCCTGCC
>CAUYQU010018823.1:0-26549 GCA_963574635.1 Cheracebus regulus
TGCTTCCAATTGCTCTTCTCCTTGTGGAGATGGGACCAGCAGAGCCCGACTAAAAAGTACCCAGTCCCATAACCTCCACTCCAAAAAGTGCCATGCCAGGGCACCAGCAAAACAGCCACGCCGGCCAAAAGAGTCGCTCTGGCGACCCGTGTGGCTCCATCGCCGGTAATCTCGCAGTCTGTGGGCAACAAAAATTCGTTTGCAATTGAGGCATCCACTCGCTCTCTGCGCTTTCAACTGGGAGCTACAATCCCGAGCTGCTGCTACGCGGCCATCTTGGATCTCTCTCCGTTCAGTGATGAAGTTTTTTCTGTTTCTTTTTCCTTTGGCCGATGCCCGTTCCCCACAGAGCCGGACCTTCCCGGGTTCACTGTGCTTGCTGTCAAACTCTCAGTCCTTGGCGCTTCCAATTGCTGTTTTCCTTGTGGGGATGGGACCAGCCGAGCCCGTCCGTCCCGTATACTCCGCACTGGGAAGCGCCGCACTGGGGCACCGGCAAAACAGCCGCGCCGGCCAAAAGAGTCGCGCTGGCGACCCGTGTGGCTCCTCTGCTCGGAATCTCCTGGTCTGTGGGCAACAAAAATTCGTCGGAAAGTGTGGTGTCCACTCGTTCTCTGCGCTTTCACTGGGAGCTACATTCCTGAGCTGTTGCTAATCGGCCGTCTTGGATCTCTCTCCTCTCTTCTTTATTTTTATGTGAAGGAATTCAATTTCTGAAGCCCCTACATTATCTAAAAGGTGATTGGATTAACTGCTTTAAAGAGAACCTGAGATTCTTACATATAATATTTTATTTCTTAAACTTTTCTACTTTTTTTTAAATCATGAAACAATTTACTTGAAAAGTGAGGCCAGATGCAGTGGCTCATGCCTGTAATCCAGGCACTTTGGAGGCCAAGGTGGGCGGATCACCTGAGGTCGGGAGTTCAAGAACAGCCTGAGCAACATGGTGAGACCGTATCTTCAAAAAAAAAGAAAAGTGAAGGAAATGGAATAGTGAACTCTTGAAGCGAATCTTAGATTTCATTATTATTTCAGACTATTTCTAAAAGTTAGGATTAAAAAAATTACATCATGATTATCACACAAAAAGAAACTATCATTAACTTATTATATTAATAATCATTAACTATTTTATTAAATACATATACATATTTATATATCTAAAATGTAACATAAAAGGTGCATAAAACAAATGCAGTTTAATAAGTAACCACAAAGTGAATATTGAATAAAGAAATAGAATATCATCAGCACCCCCAGAAGTTGTATGTTGCCCTCAATCATAAGCTGCTTCCATCATACATAATTCCTCATTTGCCATGTTAATGCAGTCTACTTGGTTTTCTTATATTTTTGCTACATATCTCTAAAAATAATAGGTTCATTTTTTCTTTTCTTTTTTTTTTTTCCAGACAGAGTCCTCCTCTGTTGCCCAGGCTGGAGTACAATGGTGCAGTCTTCACTCACTGCAGCCTCCACCTCCCAGGTTCAAGAGATTCTTTCACTTCAGCCTCCCAAGTAGCTGAGATTATAGGCACCCACCACCAGGCCTGGCTAATTTTGTATTTTTAGTAGAGACAGGGTTTTGCCATATTAGCCAGGCTCATCTCAAACTCCTGACTTCAAGTGATCCTCCTGCCTCAGCCTCCCAAAGTGCTGGGATTACAGGCGTGAGACACCGTTCCCAGCCAGTTTCATTATTTCTAGTTTTATTTATTTTTTACTTCATTTAGATGGAGTCTCTGTTGCCAGGCCAGAGTGTACTGGTACAACCATATCTCAATTTAAATATATCCAAATTACTGTACAGTAGTTCAGTTATACCTTAATAAAGCTTTTTTTTTTTTTTTTTTTTTTTTTTGATATGGAGTCTTGCCCTGTCCTCCAGGCTGAAGTGCAGTGGTGCGGTCTCAGCTCATTGTAACGTCTGCCCCCTCTGGGTTCAAGCAATTTTCCTGCTGCAGCCTCCCAAGTAGCTGGGATTTCTACAGGCATGTGCCTCCACATCTAACTAATTTATGTACTTTTAGTAGAAAAAAGGTTTCAGCATGTTGGCCAGGCTAGTCTCGAACTCCTGAGCTCAAGACATCTGCCTGCCTTGGCCTCCCATAGTGCTGGGATTATAGGCATGAGCCACCGTGATTGGCCCCAATAAAGCTATGTAAAAATTTTTTTTCAATTTTATTTTTTGAGAAAGGATCTCACTCTGTTGCCCAGGCTGGACTGCAGTGGTGTGATCAGAGCTCATTACAGCCTCGACTTCCTAGGTTCAAGTGATTCTCCCACCTCACTCTCCTGAGTAGCTGAGACTACAGGCGCATGCCACCATGCTCAGCTAATTTTTATTTATTATTATTGGTAGAGATGGGGTCTTATTATGTTGTCCAAATTTGTCTCCAACACTTGGGCTCAAACGACTTTCCCGTCTTGACCTCCCAGAATGTTGTGATTACAGGCATGAGCCACTGTACAATGTATATAGCTCAACCGTAGCCTTGATCTCCTGGACTCAAGCCATCCTCTTGCCTCAGCCTCCTATTTAGCTGGGACTACAGGCATTGGCCAACATGACTGGCTTTTTTCTAGTTTTACTTTTTCTATTTTATATGGCTAGACTCACACTATATGGTTCCTTGTGTTACTGTGTCTTCAGTGTTATTTTGAGCTTCACATCCATGTTATTGCCTATCTTTATTGCTGTATAGTATCTTATTACATAGTTTATTCAGTCTTCTGTTGACATTTTTCACTTGTAGTTTTTTGGCTTTTACAAACAACAGTGCTATTGTTAACAGAACTTCAGACATATTAAATTTAACATAATTTAATAGAGCAAAGAATGATTCACGAATTGGGCAGCCCCCTCCAAACTCGAGTGGTTCAGAACAATTCCAGAGCTGCCAGGTGATCGGATAACATTTATGGACAGGAAAAGGAAAGTGATATACAGAAAATGAAAGTGAGGTACGGAAATAGTTGAATTGGTTACAGCTCAGTGTTTGCCTTATTTGATCACAGTGTGACCGATTGGCCACAATTCTTTGTGATTGGTAGGAGAGTAGGTTAGTCTTTTTACAATCTGGTTAGGTACTGCTCACTATGTATGAAGAATCCTTTAGGCTGAATTTTATGCAAGGAGGTAGCTTTAGGCAACGCTTAACACTGTGTATACATACTCTAGTTGCTTTAGGCCATCAACATAGGTGAAATCTTTGAATCATTGGGGATGCGTGTCTTCTGCTTAACTGAAAGCACCAAAGTGGCTGTACCAATTTACATTTCAATTAAAAAGTGAGGGGCCAGCGTGGGGGCACTGGGGAGGCCCGGCTCCCGCCTCAACCCAACCCTCCCGAAGCCCCCTCCGGAGCCAGCACCCTCCGAGGACACATCCCCGTGGGGCGCGGCACGTCCCACTCTGCCACACCCAAACTCCCCACAGATCCCCAACTTCCCTCGGCAGCCGCGACTTCTCGCTTCCCCAGCTTTTCACTTCCCCCTCTGCAGCTGAGGGTCCACAGCGAAACAGTAGGCTTCCCAGAAGTGTTAAAAGGCCGAGGTAGAAGAAATAAAGACTTTAATGAAGAGACCCGCAGAAACATCCAAACAACAAAAGGAGGCCAGGATGAAACCGGCCAACTCTCCCTTATTCACAAGGCTGAAGGGCGAGGAGGTAGGGAGCGGGGGCGGCTTCCTGTGGTGTGGTCACCCAGGGCCTAGGCTGGGCTGGGCCTGTAGAAGGTACTCACTCGCGAACTGCCAGTTTTGAGTTTCTCCTCCGTGAAACTGACAGGCATTCCGGCAAACTTCTGCCTCAGCCTAGCGGTAGTTTTTCTGGTCCTAGCTGGAAATCAATTTCATCTGCCTCAGGTCTCTGGTATAACAGATAATGCTGCATATCTCAGTTACCTCACAGGCCTGGGAGAGGATAATGCCAAGAGCTGTAAAAGGGCTTGGAAAAGTAAAGAAAGATTATGTATAAATATAATAATTGATTATCATTGTGTGCTCAAGAATAAGCCATGGAAAACAAAATTAGGAAGGTAAGTCTACAGACCTAAGATATATGCATATAAAATTTTAAAAGAATGCAAAAAAAAAAAAATAGAGTTCTTATTTGCTATGTTGGGCTTACAAAAAGTTCATTTGGCTGGACGCAGTGGCTCATGCCTATAATCACACCACTTTGGGAAGCTGAGGTAGGAAAGTCACCTGAGGCCAAGAGTTGGAGACCAGCCTGGGCAACATAACAAGACCCTATCTCTACCAATAATATTAAATAAAAATTAGCTGTGCGTGGTGGCATGTGCCTGTAGTCCCAGCTACTTGGGAGACTGAGGTGGGAGGATCACTTGAGCCTGGGAGGTTGGGACTATTGTAAGTCTTGCTCACACCACTGTAAGTCCAACCTGGGTGAGAGTGAGACTGTCTCAAAAAATAAAATTGAAAAATAATTTTTTAATAGCTATATTGAGGAGTAATTGAAATACTGTACAATAATTTGGGCATATTTAAATTATATGACATGGTATAAAATAATCCATCTGGTCTTTGCTTTGATTCCTGGCACAGAGCTTCAAAAACCCTTGGAATTTCCCAATTGAGAGTGTCTTTGTTATGCTTATGAGGTTGCTCCCAGCATTGGTGCTAAATAGCTTCAGGATGGTACTGGTCACCAGAAGGGCCAAGCACTTAAATTAGAGGATTGGAATTTTCTCCCAGGAGGAGAGGGAGGCTAGAGATTGAGTTCAGTCTTGATTTTATCAGTCATGCCTGTGTAATAAAGCCCAGCGAAACCTGTGAACACTAAAGCTCAGGGGAGGTTACTGGTTGCTGAACACAGTGATATTCTGGGTGACATGTCCAGATTTCATGAGAAGAGGTATGAAGCTCTGTGTCCCCATCCCGTCCACATATCCCTCTTTCCCCCCAAGTCTTTGACTTATGTGTCTCTTCAATTTCAGTGTTTTTGAGTTACATACTTCTCTTCCACCTTGTTATTTTCTGTTTTTTTTTTTTTTTTCTTTTTCCTTCTAGCTCACAGCACCTGCTATTCACCAGTGGTCTACCATCCAAGTACTAAAGCAGGCTCCAACCTGTTTAGGCTTGAGTATTTCTTTTATAATATAATCCTGTTTAGGCTTAAGTATTTCCTTTATAATAAAACTGTAACAACAAATATAGTGCTTTCAGGTTGGGTGCAGTGGCTCACACCTGTAATCCTAGCACTTTGGGAGGCCGAGGCAGGTGGATCACCTGAGGTCAGGAGTTTGAGACGAGCCTGGCCAACATGACATAACTCCGTCTCTACTAAAAATACAAAAAATGAGCTGGTTGTAGTGGTATGCATCTGTAATCCAGCTACTAGGATAAGGCTGAGGCATGAGAATCACTTGAACCCGGGAGGCGGAGGTTGAAGTGAGCTAAGATAGCGCCACTGCACTCCAGCTTGGGTGACAGAGTGAAACTGTGTTTCAAATAAGTAAATAAAAATACAGTGATTTTATTGAGTTCTGTGAGTTATTTTAGCAAATGTTTAAACCTAAGGGGGCTAGAGGAAACCTGAGATTTATCGCTGATCTGTCAGAAATGTAAGTGGTCCCTGATCCTTGGGGCTGGCATCTGAAGTGGAGGCAGTCTTGTGAAGAAGTTTGCCTTTTAACTTGTGGAGTGGTTAGTGTCAGAACTGAATTGAAATGTACACCTATTTGGTGCCAGATAATTGCTGTCAGGAAATAACAACATGACAAGTTTGGACATACACACACAACATTGAAACCATCCTCAATTAAGATAGTGAACATATCTATCACTCTTATGATAAGCGCGATCTGAATGAAGAGACTACCTAAACAGGCTTTGTGTGAGCAGCAAAGCTGTTGATTCACTCGGGAATGAAGAGACTACCTAAACAGGCTTTGTGTGAGCAGCAAGGCTGTTTATTCACTCGAGAATGAAGAGACCACCTAAACAGGCTTTGTGTGAGCAACAAGGCTGTTTAGTCACTTGGGTGCGAGTGGGCTGAGTCTGAAAAGAGTCAGCAGAGGGTGGTGGGATAGGAGCTGGTTTTATTAGGTTGGGGATAGGCAATTGAAATTTACATTTTAGGGCTTTTTTTGTTTTGTTTTGTTTTTTTTGAGAAAGAGACTTGCTCTTTTTGCCAGGCTGGAGTGCAGTGGTATATTCTCAGCTCACTGCAACCTCCATCTCTCAGATTGAAGCAATTCCCCTGCCTCAGCCTCCTGAGTAGCTGGGACTATATGCGTGGGCTACCATGCCCAGCTAATTTTTTGTATTTTTAGTAGAGACAGGGTTTCACCATGGCCAGGATGGTCTCAATCTCCTGACCTCATGATCTGCCCATTTCAGCCTCCCAGAGTGCTGGGATTACAGCCATGAGCCACTGCGCCTGACTGGCATGTTTTTTTTTTCTTTTTTGCAAGCGGTGGGGGGGTGTCACAGGGTCCAGTGCCACAAGGTTGACCTATCAGTTGAGGCAGGAAGAAGGTTAGAATGTCACATGGTTGTTAATCAGGCCACAGGGTCCAGTGTCACAAGATTGACTCATCAACTGAGGCAGGCACAATGGCAGATTGACTCATCAGCTGAGGCAGGTACAAGGTTGGTTAATCAGGCACTGCAGTAGCTAACTATATTCCTTTTGCGGTTTTCTTTTTACCTCAGATTTTCTGACTCTGGGAGGCCATCTGGAGGTGTACCTGTGGGTCAGAGGGGTCACCATGGCTTGACTATGGTGTAGTCCATGGTGCAGTCAGTTCAAAGAACTTTGCACCTCATAAGTTTCCTCCTTTTGCTTTTTAGTCCTCTCTGCTTCCCATTTGTGTCTTGCTTCTGTCAGATTCCTTTTATTGCTAATTAGAATTATTTTGTATGGTTATACCACAATGGATTATCCATTTACCTTTTGAAGGACAGTTGGTTATTTCCAGTTTTGTGTATTCTGAATTAAGCTGTTAAGAACACTTATTTATATTTGTGTGAAATGTTTTCAGTAAATTCTTAAGAATGGAAGTTTTGACTTAAATGTTAAATGCCTTTTTAATTTTATGAAAAACTGCCATACAGTTATCTGAAGTGGTTGTACTATTTTATATACCTACCACCAGTGTATGTATGTTTCTCTTAAGTCTGTTTAGATTTTTTCTTCATTTTTATATTGAGTTGGATGACTCACATACTATCTGATTTCAAAACTTTTTTATAAAGCTACAATAATCAGAGCTATGTGGTATTGGTAAAAGGAAATGGATAATAGGAACACAACAGAGTCCAGAAATAAGCCGACATGTTATAGCCAGTTTTTTTCAACAAAGATACCAAACCAATTCTATAGAAAAAGAGAAAGAGTAGTCTTTTCTGGAAATGGGGCTTGAACATCTTGACCCAAAAGCTTTCAGTACACACAGAAATTAACTCAGAATGAATATAGACATGAATATAGTTTAGGTAAAAAGCTAAAACTATAAAACTTTTACAGGAACACATTGGAAGGCCAGGCGTGGTGGTTCACACCTGTAATCCCAGCACTTTGGGAGGCCAAGGCGGGTGGATCACTTCAGGAGTTTGAGACCAGCCTGGCCAACATGGCGAAACCCCATCTCTACTAGAAATACAAAAATTAGCTGGGTGTGGTGGTGCATGCTTGTAATCCCAGCTACTCAGTAGGCTGAGGCAGGAGAATCGCTTGAACCTGGGAGGTGGAGGTTACAGTAAGCCAAGATTGTGCCATTGCACTTCAGCCTGGGCAACGGAGTGAGTGAGACTCCATATCAAAAACAAAAAAAAAAACCACACATGGGAGAAAATCTTTGCAACTTTTGGTTAGGTAAAGATTTCTTAGGTAGGACATACAAAACACAAAGCATAAAAGAAAGTAATTGATAAGTTAGATTACATTAATTAAATCTTTCATCAATTAAATTTTGTTTGTTTGTTTTTCCCAACTTGGGTTGTCACCAACATCAATTAAATTTTATTTATTTATTTATTTATATATATATATTTTTAAGATGGGGTTTCACCGTGTTGGTCAGGCTGGTCTCTAACTCCCTACCTCAGGTCATCCACCCCAATTAATTTTTTTTATGCTGTTAAAGATAAGCCTCAGACTTGGAGAAAATATTTGCAAAATTTGTATCTGATGAAGGATTGGTACCCAGAATATATGAAAGCTGAAAACTTATAATGAAAAAAGAAAAGGCAAGAGATTTGAAGAGGCGCATCACCAAGAAAATGTAGAATAAATGGCAAATATGTGAAACTATGCTTAATTTTGAGTTAATTTATCTCAAAAAAATAATATTTGTAGAATGCTGGAATGTGGTAAGTATTCAGGAAATGTTAATCATTATTAACACTATTGGTATTTTTTTTTTTTATTTATTTAGGTTTCTTTTTTATCAATATTATAAAAACCTAGCTGTGGGCAAAATACTTATTTTGATTTTTTTCCCTACTCATTTCTTAAAACAAAAAAAACACTAAGACTCCAATAGATAAATAGCCAGAGGGTATTAAAACATAATTGAAAGGGGAAAAAACCTCAAACATACCAAGAAATTGTTTAATTCTCATAAGTGTATAAGTTAGATGAGTTAAGAAGAGATTGATCTGCAAAGAAGCAGTAGCATTTAAAAAGGCCCAAATGGCACAGGGGATTCTGACATGTTTAAGGATCTGAGAGAAAATCAGAGTCATGTTTCAAACACCAGTCCAGCTTTAGTTATGTTCTTTTAAGCAGACAGGGAACTTGATGTTTAAAAAGTGATTTGGAATTGCTGGAAGAGTACCCTCAATTCAGGCTTAGAAGACTGGACTCCCAGAACACTTCATATAGCTGGCCCACAAGGAGAGCTGCATCCTGTGCTCTAATCAGAAAGGTGGGGAAATCAGGAAGCCACGCTCCAGCTCTTCAGTAGGGACACACTTTTAGCCATGATCCAGTGATTAAGAAATCACTGTTAGTATAATTTGCTATGGAGCCTCACACAGTTTAATAGATTAGTACCAGCACAAAATGGATGGTTTTTCCCTCTATCTTCACAATACTAGCAGCCAGTCAGTAGAAAGCTACTGTGTATGTGCATGCCCACACACACAACACCTCACTCCATACTTGCCAGCTAACAGCAGAAACTACAGTACCACCCCTTCTGACCTTTCACCTTCCAAATCTTGAATAAGTGCCTCTGACTGGTTATTCCAGAATTATGACTTCAACTCCATTGCAATGGAATTTAGGAAATGTAGTTTTTAGCTTTCCTACCTCAGTACAACACATTAAAAATGTACACGGAACGACATATTTTTAAAAGGGAAGAATGGGCCGGATGTGGTGGCTGACACCTGTAATCCCAGCACTTTCGGAGGCTGAGGCGGGTGGATCACAAGGTCAAGAGGTTGAGACCATCCTGGCCAACATGGTGAAACCCTGTCTCTACTAAAAATACAAAAATCAGCTGGGCATGGTGGTGCACGCCAGTAGCCTCAGCTATTCAGGATGCTGAGGCAGGAGAATCGCTTGAACCTGGGAGGCCGAGGTTGCAGTGAGCCGAGATCATGCCACTGCCCTCCAGCCTCACGACAGAACAAGACTCCGTTTCAGAAAAAGGGAAGAATGAATGCAGTTTCATTTGTGTCCCTGTGTTGTAAAGCAAAATCTAGTGGCTTAAAATGAATAATTATTTCTTATAATTCTGTGAAGATTTTGTAGTCCTTCTTTTCCATGTGGTGCCTTTCGGGGTCACTTAAAAAACAGCAGTTTATTATAATTTACAGTCTGGTAAGTCTGCATCAATCAGCCGTTCCAGTGCAATATCAAGTGCAATTGGGAATTCAGAAATCTCGGAACTGTTAGTGTAAGTGAACCTTGTAGGTAAAATATACCTATGCTTTAACATTTATTTTATTTATTTTTCTAGAGACAGCGTTTTGTTCTGTCACTAGGCTGGAGTGCATTGTCATGATTATAGCTCATTGCAGCCTAGAACTTCTGGGCTCAAGCAGTCATCCTGTCTCAGCCTTCCAAGTAGCTGAGATTATAAGTGCAAGCCACCATTCTTGACGATACATACATACTTTTTTTTTTTTTTGAGACTGAGCTTTGCTCTTGTCACCCAGGCTGGAGTGCAATGGCACCATCTTGGCTCACTGCAACCTCTGCCTCCTGGATTCAAGCGATTCTCCTGCCTCAGCACCCAAGTAGCTGGGAGTACAGGCGCCCGCCACCACACCCAGCTAATTTTTATATTTTTAGTAGAGACAGATTTCACCATGTTGGCCAGGGTAGTCTCGATCTCCTGACCTCGTGGTCTGCCCACCTCAGCCTCCCAAAGTGCTGGGATTACAGATGTGAGCCACTGCGCCTGGCTTCAACATGGTTTTTGATTGTTCCTCATGTTAGTGCATGTTCTCTTTTTACAATAAATCCATGGACAATCGGAAGATAATCAGTTTGACATACATGGCATCAGGACCTTCACAGCCACCACAGGTTTTCTCCCCTTCATTATATGTATTTATGAAGTTCTACTTTGCTTCTACTGGGTCACTCTTGTGGCTAAATTTAAATGGCAGCTCAATTAGGGACCTTAGTTCTCTTCCACATGGTCTGTGTGATATACACGGCCTCTCTTTTGAATTGTCTGGGATTCCTAACAGCATGTTGGCTACATTCCCATAGGGAGCATTGCAGTCTCAATGTGCAAATGTTCATCAGGCCTGCTCTTGTGTCTTGATGTCTCTTTGGTCACAGTAAGTCTCATGGCACAGAGGCTCACACCTATAATCCCAGCATTTTGGGAGGCTGATGCAGGTGGATCACCTGAGGTTGGGAGTTCAAGACCAGCCTGACCAACATGGTGAAACCCCATCTCTACTAAAAATACAAAAATTAGCCAGACATGGTGGTGGGCACCTGTAGTCCCAGCTACTTAGGATGCTGAGGCAGGAGAATCGCTTGAACCTGGGAGGCAGCGATTGCAGCGAGCCAAGATCGTGCCACTGCACTTCAGGCTGGACGACAGAATGATATTCCATCTCAAAAAAAAAAAAAAAAAAAAAAAAGCCACATAGCCAAATCCAGAGTCATTGTGGGAGAAGACTATACAAAGTATACATATGAGAAGGCATTGTATCATAGTCAGCCTCCAAGGTAGCCCTGAATGAGCCTTATTTCCTTGTATAGTATTTACTCCCTTGTATAGTCCCCTACAACACTGAACCGGGCTGACCTGAGTAATGAATAGGCTATGGTAGAAGTGACAGTGTATTCTTTTCAAGGTTAGTTCATACAAGACTGTCACTTCAGACTTTCTCCCTTGGATCTCACACTGGGGGAAAACCAACTGCCTTTTCACTGGAGATGTCTGGAAAGGTCCATGTAGTGAAGAACTGAGGACTTTAATAAACAACAGCCAGTGTCAACTTAGAACCCTAAGAATGAGTTACCTTCAAAGCACATCCTGCACACCCAGTCAAGCCCTCGGATGACTGCAGCCTTGACCAAGTACAGCCTTTTGAGAAATTCCAGGCCCCCACAACTTAGCTAAGTTCTTCAACCATGTATGATAAATACATGTTATTGTTTTACGGCACTGAGTTTTGGGGTATTTAGTTACATAGCAGTAGTTTAAAAATACATTTTATCCCGGGCAACATATGGCAATATGTCATCTCTACAAAAACAAGTATAAAAATTAGCCAGATGTGGTGTGTACCTGTAGTACCAGGTGATCAGGAGGCTGAGGTGGAAGGACTGCTTGAGCCTGTGAGGTGGAGGTTGCAGTGAGCTGAGGTTGCGCTACTGCACTCCAGCCTGGGTGACAGAGCCAGACCCTGGTCTTGAACTCCTGGCCTCAAGCAGTCCTCCTGACTTGGCCTCCCAAGGTGCTGGGATTACAGGTGTGAACCACCATGCGCAGCCCTTCTCTATCTTTTGCTTCACAAACCCTGATTCTAGCTTCTTTGGATTTATCTAATTTCTCAAGATGGAAATATAGGTCATTCTTTCTTTTGTAAAATGCACATTTAAGATTATAAATTTCTGCCAGGTGCAGTGGCTCACACCTGTAATCCCATTACTTTGGGAAGCTGAAGTGGGCAGATCATGAGGTCAGGAGTTTGAGACCAGCCTGACCAACCTGGTGAAACCCCGCCTCTACTGAAAATACAGAAATTAGCTGGATGTGGTGCGGGCGCCTGTAATCCCAGCTAATCAGGAGGCTGAGGCAGGAGAATCGTTTGAACCCGGGAGGTGGAGATTGCAACGAGCCAAGATCACGCTATTGCACTCCAGCCTGGGTGACAGGGTGAGTCTCTGTCTCAAAAAAAAAAAAAAAAAAATTATAAATTTCCTTTAAATACAGCTGTAAGTGCATCCCACAAGTTTTGGTAATTCATATTTTCATTATAATTCAGTTCAAAATATTTTCTCATTTTCATTACGATTCCTTCTTTTATCAGTTATACTTTCCTAAATACTTAAGGAAGAAATAAAACCAGTCTTACTCTGAAATTTTCAATATACTCTGATAGAAAAAAAGAGGGATCACTGCTTATTTTGTTTCAAGCCAGTATAATTTAGTACTAACACATGATACAGTTGTCTTAAGAAATTATAAGCCAGATTTTAAAAATATGATTACAAAAATAAAGGAAAAATATAATAGCAAATAAAATATACATTAAAATATTATGACCAAGTTGTCTTTATTTTAGCAATGCAAACTTAGACTAAAATTAGACTCTGTGAATGCAGACTTGGATTAAAATTAGAAAATCAGCCATTGGGCTTTACTATATTTACAGAATTAGGGAGAAAATGTGATTATTTCAATAGGTGTCAAAAATTACGCAGTAGGCTCGGGCCTGGTGGCTCATGCCCGTTATCCCAACACTTTGGGAGGCTGAGGCAGGCAGATCAGTTGAGCCCAGGAATTCAAGACCAGACTGGGCAACATGGCAGAACTCTGTTGCTTCAAAAGATATTTTAAAAAATTAGCCAGGTACAGTGGCACATGCTTGTAGTCCCAGCTACTTGGGAGGTTGAGGTTGGAGGACCACTTGAGTCTGGGAGGCAGAGGTTGCATTGAGCTGAGATTGCTCCACTGCACTCCAGCCTAGTCAGCAAAGCAAAACTTTGTCTCAAAATAATAATAAAATGTAACACTTATGATAAAAAAAATTTTGGCAAAATAAAAGTATAGCTTCAGTATTTGACAACGGCAACAGATTGTATTAGTCCTGGTTCTCTTAGAGGGACGGAACTAATAGGAATATATGCACACACACACCCTCTTTCTCCCCTAATAGGATATATATAGGATACTAATAGGATATATATATGGAGCACGTTACCATGCCCAGCTAATTTTTTGTATTTTTTTGTAGACAGGGTCTTGCCATGTTGTCACACACACACACACACACACACACACACACACACACACTCTGTCTCTCTCTCTCTCTCTCTAAAGGGAAGTTTATTAAATATTAACTTACATGATCACAAGATTGCACAATAGGCTGTCTGCAAGCTAAGGAGCAAGGAGAGCCAGAACTTGGAGTCAGATGTTTGAGGGCAGGAAGCATCCAGCATGGGAGAAAGATGTAGGCTGTGAGTCTAGTCCCGTCTGCCCTTTTCACATTTTTCTGCCTACTTCACATTCGATGGAAGCTGATTAGATTGTACCCACCAGATTAAGCGTGGATCTGCCTTCCCCAGTCCACTGAGTCAAATGTTAATCTCTTGGCAGCACGGACACAGACACACCCAAGATTAATACTTTTCATCCGTCAGTTCAATGAAGTTAACACTCAGTATTAACCATCACACAGATTAAGTAAATTATGATTTATAATTAGAGAATGATTTTTAAGGTCTGAGGAAATTATTTTGATTTGATACATAAATAAAGAATTATAGTTATTTGCATAATTACAGAGAAAACCAGACTAGCATAAAGTACACATAAATGTGAATAATGGTTGCTGGAGTTCAGAAATTAATGGATTTTTCTTTTATTAATTTTTTTCATTATTCTTGTTTGCATTTTATAATGATTCTAAAGTGTGCTTTTGTTAATTTTATAACCATAAATAACAACAGGTTAATTATAATTAAATCTTTAAATCAGAAATACAATTGCATTAAAATAATTTTATAATGCCTTTTTTTTTTTTTTTTTTTTAAAGACAGTCTGCCCCTATGTTGCCTAGTCTGAAGTGCAGTGTTTTGATCTGGGCGCACTGCAACCGCTACCTCCTGGGCTCAAGGGATCCCCCCATCTCGGCTTCCCAGGCAGCTGGGACTACAGGCATATGCCACCATACCCAGCTAATTTTTTGTAGAGACAGGGTCTTGCCATGTTGTCCAACCTGGAAAATGACTTTTTATTGTGAAGTGTAAAATTCATTAAAGCATGAAATAGCAATTTTAAGGTGCCTAAACAAGGCACTCTTAATAATAAAACACAAAAGAAACATAATGAATGATGTTGCCAAATAGCAAATGAATTTTATTGTCCATATGGGGCCAGGAAGTACCTGGGCTAGATATATATAAAATGAGTAATAAGAGTCTTAAGTTCTTCATAAATGAGGTGCTAGCGCAGATAATGTGTATACAGGTAATTGAGAAAGTGATAACTGTTTATGGGTTTTTTAGACTAGCCATTTCATGCTTGTGATCTTTTCTGAAATTCTTAAATGAAGATTTATAAAAAGTTAACTGTGAACCGTCTGGTGGCCACCAGTTGCTAATGGAGATGGTTTTCTTTTTTTTCTTTCTTTCTTTTTTTTTTTTAAATTACATCCTCCACTGATTTCTAAATACCAGGAGTTGATTATTTTGTGTTTTTGAACATTTTTACAGATGGTAGTGAAAACCTTTATGGATATGGATCAGGACTCAGAAGACGAAAAACAGCAGTATCTCCCACTAGCCTTGCATCTTGCATCTGAATTCTTCCTCAGGAACCCCAATAAAGATGTGCGTCTCCTTGTAGCATGTTGTTTGGCTGATATCTTTCGTATCTATGCCCCAGAAGCTCCATATACTTCCCATGATAAACTTAAGGTAAATATAGTCTTTACAAAATCATTTTATTGTATTTTTCATTCACAACTGATTAGAAGGTATACTTTTATTTTTATACTTTACCTTTATGAACATAAGTTTCATATTAGTCTCTTCATCTTAAAAGTATATCATAAGTTGCAAAATTATTCAGTTAGTATTTTCAAAAACGACTGGGCTGTTTGTTTTGAGTCATAGAAAGGTGTAGTTCAAAACTAGTTCCTATATGCTCAAATCCAGTTTTCTGGCTAATTCATCACAAAAGACTAGATGGCTATGTTCCAGGGACAAATAGCAGATTAATGATACTTTTTAAAACAATAGCATACCAGAATTTACATAGTCATCTGACTATTTTCTTCTGTAAGTTACTCGGCATGCAAAATGATATGCTTATCTTGGTCGTTCTGCCTTTGTTCAAATGTTTGTGGAACTCTTACATTGATCACTTGAGCAGATTTTGCATTTTGAATAACTTTATTCTTGGCAAATTTTAATCCTTTAGACTGCTTTCTTTAAAAATAGTCCCCCAGATCATTTTGTATCATATCGATACTACTGTGAGTTAAAACTTCTAAAGAAAACTTATTAAGAAATGAAAGAATATCGTCATGAAACATAGAACCATTGGACTAGTCTGTTGCCTTTTTTCACACACAACTTCATAGTCATACATCAACATCAAAAGTAATAGCTAAAAATTACTATTTACTTGTAGGAAATAGTAATGGAAAGACTCATCCAACTGCTTAACATGAAGATAGTTTTTGCCACAATGTAAAGTAGAGATAGTAAAGTGAAAGCTCGATAGTAGAAGAAAAGATAATGAGATATAGAGCCTGTGGTCCTCCTGAATGCAAAAGCCTAAAGATTTGTAGAAGTAACTATATTTTTGCTTCTAGAGAGTATAATTTTATTTGATTGGATCTTTTGAATCATTTTGAATAATAGACTAGGCCAGTCCCAAGATATTCACCTAAAGGAGAATTTTCTTTATTGTAGTTTGTACACAGATAATATATTTACATACTGTTAGTGTGTTGTGAAAGAAAACTATTTGTGTCTAAATTAATATATTTTATTTTTTTAACAGGACATATTTTTGTTTATTACCAGACAATTAAAAGGTTTGGAGGATACAAAGAGTCCACAGTTTAATAGATACTTTTATTTATTAGAGGTAAAATAACTTATTTAATAATTTATTTAACAACTATTACATTATTTCACATGATAGCAAATTCTTCATGTTAACTTTGTAATGTAAAATGAGTCTTTGTGTTTTATTCAAAGCCTATAATAAAATGTCTTTTATATTTCATAAGGAAAATATCATTTTATTTTATTTTTCCTATCCTGAAGAGATAAAGTATGTTCTCATGGAAAAACTAGATTATTTGAAACTGTACCTTTTGTTTTTTTCTTTCTGTTTTTATTATTTTCTAATCTAAAAACAGATTTTCACTGTTCCTTAAATTTTGCATGTGAATGTATCTACCAACCCAAAAATATTGGGTATTTTCAGTTGGAGAAAATTGATGCCATCAGGTATATATCTTTTTCAAGGTCAGAATATGTGATTAATTTAACACTTAAAATTTTATATGTTGAGTCTTTATAGACTTTAATATGTTTCTAATTCTAAAAATTAATTTATACTGAATTTTTTATTATGTAACTATTTTGTATATATGTGTATACTTCAATAATTATTTTTGTTTATTTAAGAATTTAGCTTGGGTTAAATCATATAACATCTGCTTTGAATTGGAAGATTGCAATGAAATTTTTATTCAGCTTTTTAGGACTCTCTTCTCAGTGATCAAGTAAGTTTTTTTTTTAAGCATTTGTTTCTTTTTTTTAATTTATATATTCAGATGTTGTATACTCTGTATACACTAAGATACTTCAGAGTTGCAAGGAATCATTTTCCTTAGAAGACTTAACATGAAGGGAAAAGTAAAAATCCTGTTTTCGGAACGCTGCCTTTGTCTTTATACTACCATTTTTAAATTATGGCATCAGTTTATTTGTTGACTCTTCAGTGCCCCAGTCTGTCCTGGAGGCTGTGGACTGGTAGAGAAGTATAAAGTGGTGCTCTTGTTTTGAAGAAACTTACTGTCTAATAGAGGCAACCACATATGTTTGTAAAGCAAATCATCTGAAACCTTTCATTAATATAATGAAATACTACATTATGAGGTAGAAATTATGCATATTGTATGTACCATTAGTGCTGGGAGACATAATAGCTCAGTTTTTAAGCTCACTAACTTTGATTACTTCTTATTCTAGACTTAGGAAAAAAACCTTGAACATTCCCTAAGTTGGCCTTCTCTTTATAGAAATAGGGAGACTAGTCCAGAGCCAGGAAGTATAGTGGCTTGCCCAAGGACCAGTTGCTGGGCAGGAGGATCAAACTCTGATTTTAGCCCAAGTTTTTTTGTTGTTGTTGTTGTTTTGGTATGTGGGATTTTTGGTTTTGTTTTGTTTTTGAGACAGCATCTTGCTCTGTCACACATGCTGGAATGCAGTGGTGCCATCTTGGCTCACTGCAGCTTCTGTCTCCCAGGTTCAAGCGATTGTCCTGCCTCAGCCTCCTGAGTAGCTGGGACTACAGGCGTGTGCCACCATGCCTGGCTAATTTTTGTATTTTCAGTAGAGATGGCGTTTTGCCATGTTGGCCAGGCTGGTCTCAAACTTATGACCTCAAATGATCCACCCGCCTCAGCCTCCCAAAATGCTGGGATTACAGATGTGAGCTACCATGCCCAGCCTGGTTTGTTTTTTTGTGTAGTAAATCAAGCACTGCTATGAGATGTGTTCTAGAGAATTACATTACATACAAACATATCTCACAAAAGTTTTCTAGTAGCCACATTAATAGGAAAGTGAAAACAAGTGAAATTCATTTGGATGATATATTTTATTTAATCCACTGTATCCAAAAGTATTTTCATTTCAACATGTGACACTCTTCATGCTTTACATATTTACCAGCCACATGTGGCTAATGGCATGCATATTGAACAGAACATTTCCAGAGCTTTCTGCAGATTTTTATGAATGCTATATCATATTTTCCTTTTCCTTAGATGGAATGGTAGGATTAGACATTAACCTGAAACAAACAGGAAAGGATCACTCCAGCTTGGCATAAGGATAGAAGCTTGTAGAAAGACTGCATGAGAAAAAGCTTCCAGAGGCATTTGACTAGCAGTAAGCCCTTAAGTAAATGATAGAACATATAAACCTTACGTTTGTGTTTGTTAGCTTTTGCTGCATAACATAATAACGTAAAGCTTGATAGTTTAAGACAGCCACCATTTTATTTAGCTCATGATTCTGCTTGGCAGTTGATTTTATTTGGAGTGGATTTATACCTGTGTTTGTAGTCAGTTGGCAGGATACCTGGCTTTTGGCTGAGGTGGACTGAAGTGATAGAACTGGGTTGCATGTCTCATCCACTGAGGAGGCCAGCCCAGGCCCCTTCATGTGCTGACTAGGTTCAAAAGTAGCAAGAAAGAGCAGGCCTCACTGGAAGCACTTGAAACTGATTTTTGGCCTTATATTTTATACTTCATTGATTTTTCATTTGTCCATTTGAAATTCTTTGAGAGGTACTAGGATGACATTTTCAGAAAAACTTTCTAGTTCTGGAAAGCATTTTAGATGAAACTTTTGATTTTCAGTATTGGTGAATTAAACCTTCTAGTAGCAAGGATAAAGCAAGAACTGCTTGTGTTGGCTTATACGTTTGGTGGTGTTTAAACAGGTTTCTATCTTAGTGTGAGGAATTTATTAAGACCTAAGGTTTGGGAGCTGAAAAAAATGTCTGCTTTTATTATCATATACTTTTTTTGTTGTTTCCCTAAAATTTTATCACCTTTAAAAATCTGGGGCATGTAAGCGGAAGTGTCCTTTCTTTAAAGTGGACTTTTTTGTTTGTGTGTTTTTTGAGACAGGGTCTTGGTCTGTCACCCAGGCTGGAGTGCAGTGGCACGATCATGGCTCACTGATGTCTTGACCTCTTGGGTTCAAGTGATCCTCCCATATCAGCCTTCTGAGAAGCTGGGGATATAGAGACACACCACCACATCTGGCTATTTTTAATTTTTTTGTAGGGACAGGGTTGTGCCATGTTGCCCAGGATAAACTTGACATTTTTATTAGGTAGAATTTAATTTACTCTTGGAATCCTAGTGGTATGGAGACTTAATTTATTTTAAAGGTCTTATTTATTTATTTTTTTGAGGTGGAGTCTCTCTCTGTTGCCCAGGCTGGAATGCAGTGGCACAATCTGCACTCACTACAACCTCCGCCTCCTGGGTTCAAACAGTTCTTCCACCTCAGTCTCCTCTGCATCTGGGATTACAGGCACCTATCACCACACCCCGCTAATTTTTGTATTTTTGTAGAGATGGAGTTTGACCATGTTGGTTGGCCAGGCTGATCTCGAACTCCTGACCGTAGGTGATCCACTCGCCTCAGCCTCCCAAAGTGCTGGGATTACAGGCATTAGCCACTGTGCCTGGCCTTTTTCTTTTTTTAAAAAATGTGAATTGAAGAAAATGAAGTTTATTAGAAGTTAGGTTGGTCTTGTTTATATAAAATACAACCATACCTTACAACTGTTGTAATTAGTAGTCAACAAAAGGAGAAAGTAAATAGAGCAGGCAAAATTCCTCTGCCATTATTGGTACTGTCCCTCAAGTGAAAACCCTTTAAATGTGAAATTGTTGTTTTTAACTAGGAAGTTTAATTTTCTGTTTGGAAGCTTGAATTCTCTTCTTCTTTTCCTTTTCCTCCTCCTCCTACTACTACTTTTTTTTTTTTATAGCAATAGCCACAATAAGAAGGTACAAATGCACATGCTAGATTTGATGAGTTCTATCATCATGGAAGGTGATGGAGTTACTCAAGAATTATTGGACTCCATTCTTATTAACCTCATTCCTGCACATAAGGTCTGTAAAGTATGAGTATATTAAAGTTTAATATTTAACAATCATGCTACATATAAGAATGAACAATTGTTTTATGGCCATTTGCAATCACATGTAAATGTTCTCATGATCATTCTCCACCTCAGATAAAATAGATTAACATACATTAGTCTTGTGGCTATTATTTTTACAAAATATATTGATTAACATAAGTAATATTTTTATTCATTTAGGTGTTGTTTTCTGGAAACTGAAAATATTTTGTATTCACAACACATAATCTGAGAATTATAAGGGATTAGGGATGTTGTCTTTTTGGTTAATTTTGTTTGAAAAAGAAATGTATTTCCTCCTTTCTAACAGGTGTGAAACAGGAATTTGGATTTCTTTTCAGAATCCGTATCGTGCCTTTTTCTTAGATACTGTCAGAAAAAGATTTGGGCAGAAGCAGAAGCTATATAATTAATGTTGAGAAGAAAAGGATGGGATGGTTCAGAGGTGTATCATTCCTCTCCATTTCCTTTATCTATTTCTCTCCACCAGGTCCTCCTAATAAACTGAAGGACTTGGCTGCCCTCAAGCTCCACCACTGGGCTCTACTGAAGCCTACCCCAGTGTTGATATTTGCCCTTCTGTTCTTTTTATCTAATGATTCAGTAACCTGTTATCAGACATTAGAGGAAAAATCTGTCTAATTATACTCATTCACAGAAAGATATAATTAATTTTAAATTCTTCTCTTGACTCTAAGTATTATTTACATTTTATTCAGATGAATTTGTAGTTTATAAAAATTCTGAGTCTATGGCAAAGGAGAGCATATTTTGGCAGGTTAATACAGCATATTTGGTTTTTATATACTAGGTAAGTAGGCCCATTTTTTTTTTATTTTTTTATTTTTATTTTTTTTTTGAGACAGGATTTTGCTCTGTCACCTAGGCTAGAGTGCAGTGGCACAATCTTGGTTCACTGCAACCTCTGTTTCCTGGGCTGAAACAGTCCTCCTACCCCAGCCTCCCAAGTAGTTGGCAATACAGGCATGTGCCATCATACCTGGCTAATTTTTTTAAAGTTATTTTTAGAAACAGAGTTTTGCTATGTTGCCTGGGCTGTTTACAAACTCCTAGGCTCAAGTGATCTGCCTGCCTCAGCCTCCCAGAGTGCTGAGGTTAAAGGAATGAGCAACCACAGCTGGCTTGAGAGCATTTTTATTAGTAGTAGGAAATGACTTCTTTTAAGAAATAGAAATGTTAACTTAATTTTAAGCAAATCTTGTATTTTGCCAATGAAATAAAAGTATAGAGCAGGGGTCAAGAAGCTGTGGCTTATTGATCAAATTTGGACCATTGCTTATTTATGTAAGTAAGATTTTATTGGAACATAGCCATGTTCATTCGTTTTCATTTTGTTTATATCTGCTTTCATGCTACAACAGCAGTGTTGTGTAGAGTAGCAGTGATTTGTATGACGCATAAAACCTAAAATATTTATGATGTGACCCTTCATAGAAAAAGTTTGCTGAACCCTTGCCTAGAGTTTAGGGTTTCCTAGCCCCTTTCTGGAAGACGTGTGAGATGATGGTAAATTAATTTGTTTAAGCGAAAACTTCAAGATATATAGCGATGTTAATAGGCATTATTCAAAACAAGAATTCCCTTTTCGGGCATTTTTAAAAAATTAAATATATATTTCCTACAGTTTTTCTCAGATCTTTTATTTGAGTATGTTGGGGCTCTTTAAGAGGGAGCATAGTATTCAGCATTCCAAAAATATAATTGACCAAGACTCCCCTTTTTTGGAACACCTACCAGGTCTACTCTTCTTCAGAGCATGCATTGATTAAACAATGAAATAATTGAGCATGTTGTGTTAGATTGGGGAGTGTATGTGTTTAAGATACATGGTGTAGTTGTTGGTTTACATTGGTTAACAGACAAAACCAAAAAACATTAGGTCTGTTTTGAGTTTGCTAAAACTTAATATGGGGTTGGGCTTTTGCTAACTAATCCCTTTTAGTTTTTGATTAATAAATGAATTGAGTTTGCAACTTCTGCATTTAAGACCACTTGACTAGAGGTTATTTGGCAAAACCTTGAAGAGAATTCAATTATTTTTATTTTCGTTTCATATTTTAGTGAAGGAAAATTCATATTTTATTATAGATTTGAAGACTACAGTGTTCTAATGTTACCGTCGCATAAATTAACAAATTAATTTCTAACTTTTCATGTTTTTATTATTTTTCAGAACTTAAATAAACAGTCCTTTGACCTTGCAAAAGTGCTGTTGAAAAGAACAGTCCAGACTATTGAGGCATGCATTGCCAATGTATGTATTTCTATGTATTTTTAAATTCTTAATCCATTGTACTAATTTATTAGAACCCCTCACATGCAAGTTTATTTAGCTTAAAGACTTTCTGTTCAAATGTGACCAAGGTTAGAGAAATGCAGCATAAGCTTCATTATGTTGTTTTTAAAGGGGACAAGATGGTGGATGTTATTTTAAGAATACTTGTCTACAACTCCTATCCCCTGATCTGCATTTGTATTTATGTTTATTTCATTGTCTCCCCAATATGCTGATCTCTTTATTTTTGGTTTTTGAGGTGAAGTTTCGCTCTTGTTGCCCAGGCTGGATTGCAATGGCACTATCTCAGCTCACCGCAACCTCTGCCTCCCAGGTTCAAGTGTTTCTCCTGCGTCAGCCTCCTGAGTTGCTGGGATTATAGGCATGCGCCACCACGCCTGGCTAATTTTGTATTTAGAGTAGAGACAGGGTTTCACTGTGTTGGTCAGGCCTCTCCTGAACTCCTGACCTCAGGTGATCCTCCCTCCTCGGCCTCCCAAAGTGCTGACCTGAACCACCGCGCCCGGCCTGTCTACATCTTTATCTTTGGGTCTCTGTGTCTCTTTTATATATTTTCCTCTTTGTCTCTTCTGGGTCATTCTTCTAAAGTCTTACTGTTTATTTCTCTTTAATAGTTGCTATATAGTAATAGTTTAAAAAAAGCTTTATTGAGGAATTCATTCTGGATATTTTTGTTGTCCTTACTAAAAAAAAAATCAGTGATTTGGAATAAAATATTTGTAATTTCACTACCTTATAGCAGTTAATTCCATTGTATATTTGTTCATATTTATACCTATTTTTGTACATACTTTATGTAAAATTTTTGTCTTATTTGTATTTACATATTTTCACATTCTTTTTAAATGTATAAGAATGACTATAAATATTTCTTGATATGTATTTTCTTATTGTCATGCATTTAGGTCTTTTCAGTGTTTTTTTTTTCTTTCCTAATCATCTTTGTGAATCTAACATTTATGTATTGTTGAATTATTTTCCATGGATAAAAATCCAAATGAGGTTTTGTTTTGTTTTGTTTTGTTTTTTTCTGAGACAGAGTCTTGCCCTTATGCCCAGGCTGAAGTGCAGTGGTGCGATTTTAGCTCACTGCAACCCCTGCCTCTTAGGCTCAAGCAGTTCTCTTACCTCAGCCTCCTGAGTGGCTTGACTACAGCTGTGTGCCACCACGCCTGGCTAATTTTTGCATTTTTAGTAGAGACAGAGTTTCACTATGTTAGCTAGGCTGGTCTCAAACTCCTGACCTTAGGTGATCTGCCCACCTTGGCCTCCCAGAGTGCTGGGATTACAGGCGTGAGCCATCACACCTGGCCAAGAATGACTATTTTCTAACTCTTAATATATGTTGCTTTTCAGGTTATGATACTAGCAGAAATACATGCTTGTATCAGTTGCATACAATTGCCCCTTTAGCTTTTTTTTTTTTTTTTTTGAGACAAAGTCTTGCTCTGTCACCCAGGCGGGAGTGCGGTGGCATGATCTCAACCTCTACTCACTGTGACCTCTGCCTCAGCCTCTTGAATAGCTGGGATTATAGGCACCCACCACCACGCCTGTCTAATTTTTGTGTTTTTATTAAAGATGGGGTTTCCCCATGTTGGCCAGGCTGATCTTGAACTCCTGGACCTCCCACTCTCCTCAGCCTCCCAAAGTGCGGAGATTATAGGCATGAGGCACCATGCCTGGCCCCTTTAACATATTTAAAATTTAATTCTTCTGCATGTATGGGGGTGTTGGTGTGTAGTGCTGGTATCTTTTAATTTGTGCTCTTGGCCTGGTGTACTCTTTATTTCTCTCTAGCATTTTTTAAAAAAAAATCAGCTGTTGTGTCACCACTTTTCTTCTTAAACATATTTGACTTTCTGTGAATATTAAAAGAACCAACCCAACAACAACAAAAACCTCCTTCACCTTTAAATACTTTTTATTACTAGACTCATAGGAAAATTATACTGATTTTTGTTTTTTTGAGACAGGGTCTTGTTCTGTCACCCTGGCTGGAGGAGTGCAGTGGCATGATCACAACTCACTGCAACCTCGACTTCCTGGGGTTTAAATGATGTTCGTGCCGTAGCCTCCTGAGTAGCTGGGGCTGCAGGCATGCACTACCACGCCCAGATGATTTTTGTATTTTTTATTTTTTGTAGAAACGAGGGTCCAATTCCTGGACTTAAGATTGTCATGCCTCAGCCTCCCAAAGTGTTGGGATTACAGGCATATGCCACTGTGCCTTTGATTTTTTAAAAATCAAAGATTGGCTGGGTGTAGTGGCTCACCCAGCCACTTTGCCTGTAATCTCAGCAATTTGGGAGGCTGAGGTGGGAGCATCACCTGAGGTTGGGAGCTCAATACCAGCCTGACCAACATGGAGAAACCTGTCTCTGCTAAAAATACACAATTAGCTGGGTGTAGTGGCACATGCCTGTAATCCCAGCTACTTGGGAGGCTGAGGCAGGAGTATCACTTGAAACTGGGAGCGGAGGTTGCGGTGAGCTGAGATAGTGCCATTGCACTCCAGCCTGCGCGACAAGAGCGAAACTCCGTCTCAAAAAAAAAAGAAGATTGAGGCTGGGCATGGTGGCTCAGATGCTGAGGTCAGCCAATCACCTGATGTCAGGAGTTCGAGACCAGCCTAGCTAACATAGTAAAACCTTGTCTCTACTAAAAATACAAAAATTAGCTGGGCATGGTGGCAGGTTTTTGTAATCCCAGCTGCTAGAGAGGCTGAGGCAGGAGAATGGCTTGAACCCAGGAGGCATAGGTTACAGTGAGCCAAGACTGTGCCACACTGCACTGCAGCTTGGTTGATGAGTCAGACGCTATCTCAAAAAAAGAAAAAATAAATAAAAGATTTAGACTTTGTAAGTTTTCTCTGCTACATGGAAATTTCTCTATGAAATCCTTTGTAATGAACTACACAAACTAATTGTTTTAATGAAAACAAAGATTCCTAGAAATGTCCATATTTGAAATACAGCCAACAAACCATTCTTAAATTTTTTTTTTTTTTTTTTTTTTTTTTGCTTTTCTCCTTGTAACATTTATGATTTGACATTATTAGGAAATTATTTCTTCTGCTGTTCAGATGACTATCCTCTTATATATTAGTAATTCACACACCTATTTGTATCATCTTCACTTGTTTTTTTAAAAAAAAACAGGCATATGCCACTGTGCCTGTGTGAATTACTAAAATTCACGTTTATAAAAAAAATATATCTCTGTTTTAAAACTGCATGTTTATAAAAAATATATCCATTTTTTAAAATGAACTGGGTATTTTATTTTTGTTTTCAATATCTCATACAGTTTTTCAATCAAGTCCTGGTGCTGGGAAGATCATCAGTAAGTGATTTGTCAGAACATGTATTTGATCTGATTCAGGAACTTTTTGCTATAGATCCTCATTTATTATTATCTGTCATGCCACAGCTTGAATTCAAATTAAAGGTAAGATTGACCTTTTTTTTTTTTTTTTTTTTTAATTTTCTTCTTTATTTCTAGAGCAGGTACAATGTAAAATTGACCAATTTTCAAGCCCTTTAAACTTTCCAGGAAAAAACATATATTGTATACTTTTTCTGTAACTGTAGAAGAATGAAGTGTGACTTGAGTTTATCTTTCTATAGTTAAGGTTTATATTTTGAATCACTTGAATGAAACAGTATCTGTTACCTGGGTGATAGAATTTAATTGCAAAATTATAATCTAATTGTTAAATATCTACTGGTAATCACAGTGGCACAAGCAATAGATAAGAAAAATGGCATTGTCTTAGAAATTTATAGTACATATTGGTTTTCTTCTTTCCTTTTTTTTTTTAAATTGCATTTTAGGTTTTGGGGTACCTGTGAAGAACATGCAAGATTGTTGCATAGGTACACACATAGCAGTGTGGTTTGCTGCCTTCCTCCCCATCACCTATATCTGGCATTTCTCCCCATGCTATCTCTCTCTAACTCCCCACCTTGTGCTGTCCCTCCCGTTTCCCCCCAACAGACCCCAGTGTGTGATGCTCCCCTCCTTGTGTCCATGTGTTCTCATTGTTCAACACCCACCTATGAGTGAGAACATGCGGTGTTTGATTTTCTGTTCTTGTGTCAGTTTGCTGAGAATGATGGTTTCCAGATTCATCC
>CAUYQU010018824.1:0-45028 GCA_963574635.1 Cheracebus regulus
GAACATCCGTTCCTCACAGAGCTGGACCTTCCCGGGTTCAGCTGTGCTTGCTGTGAAACTCTCAGTCCTCAGCGCTTCCAATTGCTGTTCTCCTTGTGGGGATGGGACCAGCCGAGCCCGACTAAAAGGGCACCCAGTCCCATATGCTCTGCACCGAGAAGCACTGCGCCGGCCAAAAGAGTTGCGCTGGCGACCCGTGTAGCTCCTTCCCCGGGAATCTCCCAGTTTGTGGGCATCAAAAATTCGCCTGCAATTGTGGCATCCACTCGCTCTCTGCGCTTTCACTGGGAGCCACAATCCTGAGCTGCTGCTACGTGGCCATCTTGGATCTCTCTCCAAAAATTTTGTGTTTTTAGTAGAGACGGGTTTCACCACGTTGTCCAGGCTGGTCTTGAACTCCTGACCTAGAGTGATCTGCCTGCCTTGGCCTCCCAAAGTACTTGAATTACAGGCATGAGCCACTGTGCCTGGCCTTGTGGCAATATTTTCTTTTTCTTTTTCTTCTTTTTATTTTTGAGATGGAGTTTCACTCTTGTTGCCCAGGCTGCAGTGCAATGGGGCGATCTCGGCTCACCACAACCTCCGCCTCTCGGGTTCAAGCGATTCTCCTGCCTCAGCCTCCCGAGTAGCTGGGACTACAGGTGCCCACCACCACGCCCAGCTAACTTTTGTATTTTTTAGTAGAGATGGGGTTTCACCATATTGGACAGGCTGGTCTTGAACTTCTGACCTTGTGATCCACCTGCCTCGGCCTCCCAAAGTGCTGGGATTACAAGTGTGAGCCACCACATCTGGCCACAAACAGCCCTTCTTATGCCAATCACTTCCTCCTAAAATCAGTCATTCTTACTTCTTGTGTAGAAATATATTTATTTGTACCCTGAAAGATTGTGGGGACCAGGGGTGGGGCACAGGACGGTGGGCCCTCCAGGCATGGTTTAGAAGCTCTGGGCATTGAGTTCTCACACCAAGGGGGGTCCGAGTTCTAAGACCAAGGAGCCCACCTGCTCCTCCGATGGACAAAGCAGCGAAGGCCCAGGGAGGGGCAGAGTGGGGTCCAAGGTCATGCTGCCAAGTCGCAGCAGATGTGGAAGCCGGCAGGCCGGACCTGGATTTGAATTCTGCAGTCCATGCTGCTTCCTGGCTCTGTGGCCTTCCAATTCACATCCCTCAGGGTCCCTGGTGCCTCGGGTCTGTGCTAAGGTGTTACTTACCACATGCGGTTAGCAGCAGGTGCTCACGCGTCCCCAGGCTTAGAGCATTTGGTTAGTCCTACCCCCCATCCACTGTGCAGAAGGGAATCTGAGCCCAAAAAGGAAAGTGACCTGTGTAAGGTCACACAGCAAGTCATCCTCTTGACCTCACTGGTGAGTGGGCTAAGGACAGCTTCCTAGTTCTGCACTTTCAGAGTTTCGAAAACACTCCTTACTTATTTAATACATGTGCCTGAGCCCTATGCTGGGTTAGTCTCTGCCCCCAAGGCATTCACAGCCTGATGGGGACCACACAGACACACACACACACACAGAGTAGGGCAGCATGCTCTCTCACACACACAGTAGGGCAGCATACTCACACACAGAGACACACAGTAAGGCAGCATACACACACACACAAACAGTAGGGTAGCATGCTCACACACAGACACAATAGGACAGCATACTCACACAGACACACGGCAGGGGAGCACTCTCACACACACACACACAGCAGGGCAGCATCCTCTCGTACACACACAGGAGGGCAGCATGCTTACACACACACACAGCAGGGCAGCATGTGCCAGCCGAGGCTGTAGCATGGGGAGCAGGGATGCTGCAGCCAGGAGACCACACTCTGATGTGCCCCAGCCCCAGTGCCACTGCGGCCCCCTAACTTTTCTGAGAGTTAAATAGGAGATCAGGGGCTGCGATTGGCTGGAGTAGTCGCTGCACCTCTCACTGGGGGTCAGGCTGAGCTAAGACAACCTGCCCACCCCATTGTTTGGGCTAGGACCACCTGATTCCACCAGGTGTGTCTTCATCAAGTGGAAGAACCTGGCAGGCTCCCCACCTTCTCTTCACAAAGGCTCCTGACCCTTCGTCTCCCACTGCGTCCCCTCCCCTAAACCTCCCAGTCCCATTGAGTCCAGGTGTCCTCTTCCTGGCAAGGGGGCTCCCATGCCACTTGGAGGTCAAGAGTGTGGTCCAGCCGGGCACGGTAGCTCACACCTGTAATTCCAACACTTTGGGGGGTCGAGGCGGGCAGATCACCTGAGGTCAGGAGTTCGAGAACAGCCTGGCCAACATGGCAAAAACCCATCTCTACTAAAAGTACAAAAAAATTAGCCAGGCGTGGTGGCGCATACCTGTAGTCCCAGCTACTTGGGAGGCTGAGACAACAGAATCCCTTGAACCCAGGCGGCAGAGGTTGGCAGTGAGCCGAGATTACGCCACTGCCCTCCAGCCCGAGCGACAGATTGAGACTCCGTCTCTGTTAAAAACAGAGTGTGTTCCTCTGGTGGGGGAACCCCTTTCTGGGGGTGGGGGGCACAAGTCCTCAACAGCAGCTGCACAGCTGCATGCCTTCAGTCCTGTGAGCCTGGCCCTGGCCCTCTCTATCTCCTGCTATTGCAGCCCGGCGCCTCATATGACATTGTGGGGTCAGGGATCCTGGTGTCTGCTGAGGGGGATGAGGAGGGAGAGAGAAAGAAAGAGAGACCAACCTGGAGTGACAGGATCAAGAGAAAGAGGGGAGGTACAAGGAGCCCTGGAGAGAAAAAGCAGGAAGAAGATACGGATCAGGGAAGAAGACGTTCATTGATTGATTCAGGAGGTCATCGGAAGCTTCCATTATTGACTTCTAGGCTCTCCTTTCCTCTTGGGTGGGGTACACACGGTGGGATCCACGTGTGAAGGTGACGTCGCCATGGGTCTCTGTCTCCTTCCCTTGGCTCTTCTTGTCTCAGAGCTGGCTTCATTCCCAGGCAGGCTCTCCCCGATGGCTCCTGGCTCACACCTAGTGACCCCATGGGAAGCTTGGCCCGGCCTGGGTTCTGTGCGCCTCAGCCTGACCACTGCAGCCAGGGGAGTGCGGTACCGTCATTAGCCAGAACTCAGTCAGTGCTTATGGTGAGTGACAGCCAGGGGGTGGGGCCCAAGGGCAGCGGTGGCTCCCCACAGGACACTACGTATTCTCAGGGGAGGTAAACCTAGATGACCCTGTGTCTCCACTGCAGAACAGTGGTGCACGTGACTTTTCTCCTGCTGCAAAGGGAGATTCTCTACAGAGCTGCCATAGTAGTGATGGTGAAAGCCACATGTGACCGTAGGGTCACAGGGACCCTGGAGAAGGTGGTGTGAGAAGTTTCCTTTCCACCTCACCCTGGCCAGGGGTCCACCTTGGGTTCCTGTCTGAGTTTAGGACCCAGCTAAGCCCAGACCACTCTCAATCCCCACAGTGACCTGTGACCTGTCCACAGAAGAGGAATGAAGGCTTAGAGTGGTGGCCTGTCTTGTGGGCACAGGGCAGGAACAGGAAGGAAGCTTGGGCCTATCGCTGTGGGCCTTTGTCCTCCAGGCCTGGCCACACAAAGTCCTGCTCAGGAAGGAAGCCAGGAAGCAATGGGCTGGGAGACCCTGGGGGTGAAGTCCACCTTGGTCTCTGCTCAGGCAGGAGTGGAGGTGGGTGGGGAAGGGACCTGATTTGGCTCCACTAGAAGCAAGTATGAGTATGGGACAGGGATGGCATGCTTGGACCATCCAGTTGGTGACAGCTGTGAGACTGGGAGCGTGATAAAGAGTATGCTAGTTCTGGCTGCACGCCTATGCTTCCTGAACTTACAGACTATCCTGAGTGGCCCTTCCCTCCCAGCCCCTTCACAGACTTCTGCACACAGATACACACCAGTCCCCGCTGCTGGGGGAAAAGACCTGTGATGCGATGGCCGTGCCCACATCTGTTGAGGGCCTGCTCCGGCGGGGGCTGGGTCCCGGACATGCATCGCCTCCTTCCATCCCTCTAAGGTGGAGTTAATCCCATTTCTTTTCTTTTTCTTTCTTTTTAATAGAGACGGGGTTTCACCTTGTTGGCCAGGCTGGTCTTGAACTCCTGACCTCAGGTGATCCACCGGCCTCGGCCTCCCAAAGTGCTGGGATTACAGGCGTGAGCCACCACGCCCAGCCTCTTTTTTTTTTTTTTTTTTGAGATGGAGTTTTGTTCTTGTTGCCCAGGCTGGAGTGCAATGGCACAATCTCTGCTCACTGCAACCTCCGCCTCCTGGGTTCAAGCGATTGTTCTGCCTCAGCCTCCTGAGTGGCTGGGATTACAGGTGCCAGCTACCATGCCCAGCTAATTTTTTGTAATTTTAGCAGAGACACAGTTTCACTATGTTGGCCAGGCTGGTCTCGAAATCCTGACCTCTGGTGATCCACCCGCCTCAGCCTCCCAAAGTACTGGGGTTACAGGTGTGAGCCACTGCGCCTGGCCGGAGTTAATCCCATTTTGTGGACAGAGAGACTGAGACTCAGAGGAAGAGCATGGCCTGACTGTGATCACATGGCTGGTGACGCAGTGGGAGCCCCCATGTGACCTTGGCACTGGTATCTTACACCTCAGGGGTGTGAAAGGTCACAATCACAAGTGAACAGGGGTGGCCACACCCCAGCCTGGCCATGCACAGGGCCCAGCTCCTTATCTGGAGGGTTGGAAGCCTCGCAGGATCCGGCCGTGGTACTGATGGGCGCCCCTCCGCCATTGCTGGGTGTGTTTCTCCCCATATCCCACCTTGGAATGAGCTGCTGACCTCCCACCATGGGGCCAAGGCTTTGCTCCTGGAGTTCCAGTTCCTGTGCCCTCCTCTTGAGACCCCAAGAACCTGAGAAGAATGGAAATGCCCCTGGCTGTATTGGAGGGCCATGCCTTGCCTCTTCCTTATCTGCTGAGCTCCTGCTATCTGCCAGGACAGAATGAGAGACGGAGTAGCCCCTGCCCCTTAGGAGTGAGCCAACAGAAAACACATGCAATCATTTCCGGGGCCGAGGGCTGCACTGCGTGCGGTGGCTCCATCTGGTCCCACCATTGAGCCCTGGAGCCCCCGTCTCCTGGGTGGATTGCCCCCTGCCCCAGGAGCGGCCTGTCCCCAGTGACCTGCTGTGGGCTAATGTCGGTGTAGGCCCCTGGGTTAGCTGGGGTTCTCCAAATAAACAGAACCAGTCAATGAGAAGATGAGATAAGACAGCCCAGCTCAGCAGTGAGGCACAGCAGTGAGAACGAGGGGCCAGTTCCTCCGTTCTCAGCCTTTCCTTCTGCTCAGGTCCTTGAGGGTTGGGGGCCCACCCACACTGGGGGCCATCTGCTTCCTGAGTCTGACACTCGAATGCTAATCTCATCCAGAAACACCCCCAGACACACCCAGGAGTAACGTTTAACTGGGGCACCCTGTGGCCTGGTCAAGTTGACACATGAAATTAACCATCACAGCCCCCATTGTGATTTGGAACAAACATCTCTGAAGGCCACCCCAGCTCCAGAGCTCCTGTGAGAGCAGCCAAGGCCTCTGTTTTTTATTTATTTATTTTTTGTTTTGTTTTGTTTTTTGAGACAGAGTCTTGCTCTGTCGCCCAGGCTGGAGTGCAGTGGCAGGATCTCGGCTCACTGCAAACTCTGCCTCCCGGGTTCAAGTGATTCTCCTGCCTCAGCCTCCTGAGTAGCTGGGATCACAGGCACCCACCACCATGCCCATCTAATTTTGTATTTTTAGTAGAGATGGGGTTTCACTGCGTTGGCCAGGCAGGTCTTGAACTCCTGACCTTGTTATCCGCCTGCCTTGGCCTCCCAAAGTGCTGGGATTACAAGCATGAGCCACCGCGCCTGGCTGACCTCTGTTTCAACAGCCTCACTGCTCAACTTCTCCCTCTGCCCAGTGTTAACATGTGCGCTCTGAATGAAGAGACCCCCGCAAACAGGCTTTGTGTAGTCAGCATGGCCGTTTATTCACCTGGGTGCGGGCGGGCTGAGTTTGAAAAGAGAGTCAGCAGAAGGCGGTGGGATAGGAGTTGGTTTTGTAGGTTTGGGGTGGGCAGTGGAAATTTACAGAACTTACAGTTTAGGGCAGTTTTTTTTTTTTTGCAAGCTGGGAGGAGGTTGTAGGGTCTGGAGTCAGAAGGTTGACCAAGTTGGTTACAAAGTCCAATTTCCTTATGAATTGAGGTGTTTTGGAAAATTTTACCTGACAAGAAACCCAAGCGGCCCTCAGGGGATTGGAGGAACATACTTTATTACGCCAGCGGGCCTAGAAGGGTTTGCACCCAAAAATTTAGACCCTGGCTAAGAAAAGTACACAGGGAATACTATACAGCCATAAGAAACGATGAGTTCATGTCCTTTGTAGGGACATGGGTGAACCTGGAAACCATCATTCTCAGCAAACTGACGCAAGAACAGAAAATCAAACACCGCATGTTCTCACTCATATGTGGGTGTTAAACAATGAGAACACATGGACACAGGGAGGGGAGCATCACACACTGGGGTTTGTCGGGGGGAAATAGGGGAGGGACAGTGAGGTTGGGGAGTTGGGGAGAGATAGCATAGGGAGAAATGCCAGATATAGGTGATGGGGAGGAAGGCAGCAAATCACACTGCCATGTGTGTACCTGTGCAACAGTCTTGCATGTTCTTCACATGTACCCCAAAACCTAAAATGCAATAAAAAAAAAAAGAAAGAAAAGTACACAGTTTTTCTAGGTAAAGGGGCAGGGGAAGGAACTCAGGACTTTAGGCAACACAGCAGGTTTTCGACAACGAGGCAGTTTTTTTTTTAAGGTTTTCCAGTTAGTAAGCAATAAGCTGAGGTACAGAAGCAGAAAGAGGCAGTTACTAACAAAAATAGGGACAGTTTCAAAAACAGGACAGTTGCTGACAACATGCTGACAAAATCCTGGGCACAATTTCCGCTGTATTTCCCCCTCTGACGCTCTCTTATGGATATTAGGGAGCATCACCTTTTACACCCTAGTGTTTGTACTTAGCAGCTTGTACCCAGGGAGGGCTAGGAGGGCTAGTAACTAATCCGAGGTCTAGTAACTGAGCGTTTGTTTTTCTAATTATCATGAATGTTAATTAGGCAAGGGCCAAAGGCCAAAAGGAGCCATATTGCAGCAAGCGGTTCTATTAGTGGGGAGAGCCACAGTGCCCGATTTTAAAGGTGGGACCACGTGGTTCATGAGTTTGAGAGGCACTGTCTAATTTCAGAGGCCCTTTTAGTTAGCTGTTGGGCTGTATTTTGTACCAGTCCCGACTGGTTGGTATAGAAGCAACATTCCTTTTCCAGAACAGAGGTAGGGAATAAGGAACAATAGAGAATGTCTCAAGTTGGCTGGGTGTGGTGGCTCACGCCTGTAATCCAAGCACTTTGGAGGCCAAGGCAGGTGGATCAACTGAGGTCTGGAGATCAAGACCAGCCTGACCAACATGGTGAAAACCCATCTTTATTTTTTAATTAAAATATATATATATATGTCTCAAGTTAATTAGGCCCCGCAGGGGTTGATCATGCTTCCTTTCTTCATGGTCTTCCAGTTACTTTAGATTTCTATTCCAGGAGGCCATCCAGAGGTATACATGCAGGTCATGCGGGTCGCCATTGCATCCACGGAGCCATCAGTCAGCCTAAAAGACCTTACACCCATTTCTGTATCCCTTGCCCTAACAGGGACCCGGAGCCCTCCCCAGGCCCTGCGTGGGGCCCTCCAGGTCCCCAGTCTGCTCCCTGGGCCAGGCCCATGACCAAGGGCATTGAAGGAAATGTTGAGTGATATGAGAGAGTGATGTGAGGGCGGGGTGGTGGGGTGGTCGTGGTCACTCACGCCAAGGGGCAAGAAAGAATTCAGGGCAACTGTGAAGTGCAGAGTGAAAGCAGGTTTATTAAGGCCGGGCGTGGTGGCTCATACTATAATCCCAGCACTTTGGGAGGCCGAGGAGGGTGGATCACTTGAGATCAGGAGTTCAAGACGAGCCTGGCGAACATGGTGAAACCCCCTCTCTACTAAAAATACAAAAAATTAGCCCAGCATGGTGGCAGGCACCTGTAATCCCAGCTACTTGGGAGGCTGAGGTGGGAGAATCACTTGAACCCAGGAGGCAGAGGTTGCAGTGAGCTGAGATGGCACCACTGCACTCCAGCCTGGGCGACAGAGACTCCGTCTCAAAAAAAAAAAAAGAAAGTAAAGGAATAAAGAATGGCTACTCCATAGACGGAGCAGGCCCTAGGACTGCTGGCTGCCCATTTTAATGGTTATTTCTTGAATATATGCTAAACAAGGGGTGGATTATTCAAGCTTCCCCTTTTTAGACCATAGAGCGGAACTTCCTGACCTTTTCATGGCATTTGTAAACTATCAGGGTGCTGGTGGAAGTGTAGCAGTGAGGACAACCGGAGGTCACTGTCGTGGTCATCTTGGTTTTGTTGGGTTTTGGCCGGCTTCTCTACTGCAACCTGTTTTACCAGGAAGGTTCTTATGAGCTGTATTTTGTGCTGACCTCCTCATCCTGTGATTTAGAATGCCGTAACCATCTGAGAATGTAGCCCAGTAGGTTCCAGCCCCATTTTACCCAGCTCCTATTTAAGATGGAGTTGGGCCGGGCGCGGTGGCTCACGCCTGTAATCCTAGCACTTTGGGAGGCCGAGGTGGGTGGATCACCTGAGGTCAGGAGTTCAAGACCAGCCTGGCCATCATGGTGAAACCCCATCTTTAAAAAAAAATAAAAAAAAAAAAAGAAAAAGAAAAAAAAAAAAGAAAAAGAAAAAAAAAAAAAGATGGAGTTGGTTTGGTTCACATGCCTCTGATACCTTTACCTCTGGGCCTCTGTGTTCCCATCAGGACATCGGAGCCTCCAAGGGCACAACCCCGGCGCTCTGGGAGCCTCTGTGTCCGCACTCAGCCTGGATGGCGGCTCGGTGCGGACTCTGTTTTGTTGGGTCATGGTTGGCCAGTGCTAGGCCAAGCTTGGCTAGATACAGGGCGGGAGCACCTCTACTCTAGGGAGAGGTGGGGGTGCAGTTTGTGTAGGGATGACAAGCTCCAGCTTGGAGGGCCTTTTCCGGGCCCTTGGGCCTGGCCCCTGATGCCGATGCCCCTTGTTGGGGCCCGAAGAGCTGCTGCCAGGGGCCTGGCCAGCAGGGGTCTGACCTGGCCTTTGGCCCTTTGTCTCCATTGCCCTGTACCTCTCTCAATTTTTTGTTTGTTTGTTTGTTTGAGACAGAGACTTGCTCTGTTGCCCAGGCTGGAGTATAGTGGTGAGATCTTGGTTCACTGCAACCTCTGCCTCCCAGGTTCAAGCGATTCTCCTGCCACAGCCTTCTGAGTAGCTAGTGTGCCACTATGCCCAGCTAATTTTTGTATTTTTAGTAGAGATGGGGTTTCACCAGGTTGGTCAGGCTGGTCTGGAACTCCTGGCCTTGTGATCCACCCACGTCGGCTTCCCAAAGTGCTTGGATTACAGGCACAAGCCACCGTGCCCAGCTGATTTTTCTTTTTGTTTTCTTAGAGACAGAGTCTCTGTCACCCAGGCTGGAGTGCAGTGGCTCACTGCAGCCTCCACCTCCCGGGTTCAAGTGATTCTCCTGCCTCAGCCTCCTGAGTAGCTGGGATTACAGGCACCCACTACCATGCACAGCTAATTTTTGTATTTTTAGTAGAGATGGGGTTTCACCATGTTGGCCAGGATGGTCTCAATCTCTTGACCTCATGATCCGCCTGCCGCAACCTCCCAAAATGCTGGGGTTACAGGCGTGAGCCACCGCGCCCAGCCATGCCCTGCACTTTTCTCACTCCTCACTTCCTAAGATAAGTCATGGGGGATCCTGGTGATGGGAGCCATGGAGGGGCTTAGAGCAGGGGAGTGGCCACAGCAACAGGCTAACTGGGAACAGCTCCCTGGCGATGGGGCAGGAAGTGGTGAGCCTGGAGGCAGGGGCAGGCAGGAGGGGTGTGCCAGGCTCGGCTGACAAAGCCCAGGACATGGGCCGCAACTGTGAGGCCCATCTTGGGGGCCAGGAGCATGCTTTGGGCCTGAGGTCACCTGAGTATTGGGCTGTGGCCAACTTGGCCCCATAAACAGTTTCTATTCCTGAGTCTTGGGCTCTGACACCAAATATGGCATGGCCCGAGGCTGGCACCCCCAACTGTGGTCCAGCGACATCTCCTGCCCCTCCAGGTGGGCCCAGACCCCACCCACACCGTGGAGGCGATCATTCCAGCACTTGGGGCCCCCTAAGTGTCCAGGGGCCTGTGCTGCTGCTCCTGGTCCTCCAACTGCCCACCCATCTGCATGATTCACGTGGGGTTAAAATTACCCAGGACCGAAATAGCCCCTCTCCCTGCAGAAGAAAGACGGGGCGGGGGACACCGTGTTTTGTTTTACACCACAGCCCTGTCCTTGCTACCCCCATCCCAGGCAGCTCACCTGGCCTCTGACCCCACAGCAATCTGCACACTTAGTGGTCACTCACTTGTTAATTCACTCACTCACTGATTCATTCATTTACTGATCATTCATTAATTCACTTGTTGGTTAATTCATGTAATCACTGACTCTTTATTGACTACATACTAAGAGCTGGGCGCTGTTCTGTCATTCTAGAGCTGAACAAAACAGAAAACAGAGGTCCGAGTGCGATGGCTCACGCCTATAATCGCAGCACTTTGGGAGGCCAAGGCGGGCGGATCACAGGTTGGGAGTTCAAGACCAGCCTCACCAATATGTTGAAACCCGTCTCTACTAAAAATACAAAAATTAGCTGGGCATGGTGGTGGGCACCTGTAGTCCCAGCTACTCGGGAGGCTGAGGCAGGAGAATTATTTGAACCCAGGCAGCAGAGGTTGCAGTGAGCCAAGATTGCGCTGCTGCACTCCAGCCTGGGTGACAGTGAGACTCTGTCTCAAAAAAAAACACACACACAAACACACAAAACATAGCTATCCTCATGTGGTTATGTTCCAGGCAACCAAAGCAAACAAGTAGGATGTACAGTGTGTTAGAATAAGTGCAAGGATGAGTAACCTAACGAGGCAGCTCTGAAGTAATGGGGGGAGTGAGAATTTCAGGGGTCCCAGGGAGGAAATGGTGGGAAGGGGACTTTCGAGTGGGCACCTGAGGGTACAACCTTCCAAGCAGAAGGACAGCAGGTGTCAGGGCCTTGGCAGCCACACGAGGCCCGAGAAATGGGCGGCCAGGTGTGGCTGGGGCACAGGTGGTAGGGAGAACAGCAGAATATGAGGTCAGGGGTGTAAGGGACACATGGGGCCCAGTGGATCAGGGCCTCCCACGTCACTCAGGGTCTGAACTGAGAATGACGTGGTCGACGTATTTGTAAAGCATCCTGCTGGCTGTCGAGTGAGTGGGTCAGAGTGAGCCTTTTTCCCATGTGCCTGCTGCGTGCTGAGCTCCGAGCCGGGTAGTGGGGAGAGAAGACGCAGGTGCACACTTGATGCTTGTCCCCATGGTGCTTACGGAGGTCTGTAGCCACTGCGTCTCCTCCCCGAGGGAGTCACCATCTTTGTCTGTTTCCTTTTTTTTTTTTTATTGAGACGGAGTTTCACTCTTGTTGCCTAGGCTAGAGTGTGCAATAGTGCGATCTCAGCTCACTGCAACCTCCGCCTCCTGTGTTCAAGTGATTCTCCTCCGTCAGCCTCCTGAGTAGCTGGGATTACAAGCATGTACCACCACACCCGGCTAATTTGTATGTTTAATAGAGATGAGGTTTCTCCATTTTGGTCAGGTGGGTCTCGAACTCCTGACCTCAGGTGATCCCCGCCTCGGTCTCTCAAAGTGCTGGAGCCACTACACCTAAAGATGGGGTTTCACCTTGTTGGTCAGGGTGGTTTTGAACTCCTGACCTCAGGTGATCTACCTACCTCGGCCTCCCAGAGTGCTGGGATTACAGGCATGAGCCACCATTTTTTTTTTAAAGACGAGGTTTCACCATGTTGGTCAGGCTGGTCTTGAACTTCCGACCTCATGTGATCCACCCGCCTTGGCCTCCAAAGTGCTTGGATTACAGGCGTGAACCGCCACGCCTGGCCTATTTTTTTTTTTTTTTTTTTTAAGATAGAGTCTGTGCATTGGAACCAAAAAAAGCGTCTGTTTCTGTCACCCGGGCTGGGATGCAGTGGCTTGATCTCAGCTCATCACAACCTCCGCCGCCTGGGTTCAAGCAATTCTCCTGCCTCAGCCTCCTGAGTAGCTGGGATTACAGGTGTGCGCCACCACAGCTGGCTAATTTTTGTACTTTTAGTAGAGACGAGGTTTCGCCATGTTGGCCATGCTGTTCTCAAACTCTTGACTGCAAGTGATCAGACTTCCTCGGCCTCCCAAAGTGCTGAAATTACAAGCATGAGCCACCAGACCTGACCTCTGTTTCTAAATGGTGCTCCCACCAGGCTGAGAGCTCCTTCAGGGCAAGGCTGTGTCTGATTCTCTCCTTCTCCTGGGTACCGGTGCGGGGCCTGCCCTGTCCCTGAGTGTCCCCTGAGGGGTGAAGCAAGTGAATGAATCGGTGAACGCACGAGTCCCAGGCCTGGCCTGTGTGTGCGGCCGGGGGACGAGGCCTCTGAGGCTGGGCGACCTGTCCCACTCTCTTCTTACCATCTTTTGCAGATGGATTTGGAGGCGCTGCAAGTGTGTGGAAGGGCCGTGTTTGTGTTGGCAAAGAAGGTCGGCTGCTGAGCCAGAGTGTGTCTCCCGGAGGCCTGCGGGCTGCCAGGATCCCCACCTCTCTGCCATGGGCTGCCAAGGCTGGTCAGTTACCAGCCAGTGATATCATCAAGGTTCCCTGCTCTCTCCCTGGTAAGGGCCCAGCCTACGTCACCAAGCCCCAGGCTCCCAGTACCACCCCCAGCCCGTGTGAGATTGACACTCCAGCTTCTGCCTGTCCTTGGGAAGGGACCAACTCCCAGCTCCCCTTAGCACCCAGGTTGCACCCAATCCCTTGATCTTGTGCCCAGGTTCTCTGGCACCTAAAGTAGAAATGATGCAACTGCCCCCGGGCTTGCTGAGGGCCAGAGGGGGTGAGTTTGTCACAGAGCACTTAGAAATCACTGAGTCATTGGTGGTCCCGCTGGCTGTTAACAGTCGACACAGTTCAGGTCAGCTTGCACCGAGTTCCATCAACACACGGGGTACACTGGCTAGCCACCTCTCCCAGGCAGGGCGGTGCAGTGGTGAGAGCAGGGACCTCAGCCAGGGGGCCTGGGATCTAACTCCCGCACTGTCACTGCTGGCTGTGGGACTCTGCAGCAGGTACAGCGCTTCTGTACCTCCATTTTCTCATCTGTAGGGTGGGGGTGATGATTGTCACCCCACAGGGTCGTTGTAAGGGGCCACACATGTTCCCATGAGTGAGATGCTGAGAGAGTCACCCGGCATGGACAGGAGGGACAGCCAGTATTTACTGAATTGTGAATGAATGAATGTTACCCTTGAGTGGGTTCCAGCGCCCTGTCCTGCAGGTGGGAAGGCTGAGGCTCAGAGAGCTCAGTAACTTGAACCAGGTCACACAGCCGGCTCAGACAGAGGCGGGGTCCCATGCCTCCCAGGTCTTCACACAGACCTGCCCCCAGGAGCAGGATCCAAGCCTGTCTTGTTCCTCCAACCACCTGCGAGGGACCTGGGCATGTTCCTGGCCACCGGCCAAGTGGACATCGTCAGGAAAGAGTGCGGTCTGGGGCAAGAGGACCAGTCAGCGTCATGGCCTTCAGCATGATCTCCCTGGTTCTCTCCCACCTGTGTCTATGAGAAGCACAGCCCAAGGTCCGGGCTGGGCAGCCAGGGGACTAAAAGACCCCCTTGTGTCTGGGGCAAAGGGCCCTGGGTCGCAGTAGGCATCCCATCCTTTGTGCCTGGAGCAGGCACCCTGTGAGTGTACCTGCCGGGCCAGCCTGTAGCAAGCCAGCACCAGGGCCTGCCGGAGCCCCAGGCCTCATGCTGAATGTCCGCGGGCGCACTCGGTGGCCTGCCCTCGGACAAGCCTCAGACCTGTCTCCTGAAGTTGAGGCAGGCAGGAGCTGGACCTCAAATCCCAGGCTGTCCCTCCTAACAGAGCCCTGTGTGTCACATGGCAAAGCCATCACTTCTGACAGTTCTTACACGGACCAGACTCTGGCCTGGGATTGTGATGGTGGCACACCATGGGTGGCACAGGCCCAGTCCTTGGGGGAGCTCACAGCTGTGTCACAGAGAGTGGAAGGGACCCTGCTCAGACCCCAGGCCATGGCCCACTGTGCTCGCATGTTGTTTTTGTTTTTGTTTTTTAGATAAGTCTCACTGTGTCACCAGGCTGGAGTGCAGTGGTGCAATCTTGGCTCACTGCCACCTCTGGCTCCCAGGTTCAAGCAATTCCCCTTTCTCAGCCTCCCTCATAGCTGGGACTACAGGTGCATGCCACCACATCCAGCTACTTTTTGTACTTTTTTTTTTCTTTGTTTCTGATTTTAACTAATTCTGCAATACATTTTTGTATTTTTAGTAGAGAAGGGGTTTCACCATGTTGGCCAGGATGGTCTCAATCTCTTGACCTCGTGATCTGCCTGCCTCGGCCTCCCAAAGTGCTGGGATTACAGGCGTGAGCCACTGCACCTAGCCAGTGCTCCCATTTTTTTTTTTTTTTTTTTTAAAGACGGGGTTTCACCATGTTGGTCAGGCTGGTCTTGAACTCCCGACCTCAGGTGATCTGCCTGCCTCGGCCTACCAAAGTGCTGGGATTACAGGCATGAGCCACCGCGTCTGGCCAGCGCTCCCATTTTGTAGGTGAGCAGCCGGCAGGCTAGAATTCAAGCCTTGGCCTCTGTGGCCCCGGGAGCCCATGGGCTTGGAAGCCAGGCTTAGCTCTGGCTGATGGTCACAGGAAACGTTTTCCTTTGGGTTGGGAATGCCAGTGGCCTCCCTGATGGCGGGTGCTCGTGTCTTACAGACCAGCCAGTTCCTGCTGGAAGCCCCTGGTCCGATCTGGGAAGATCATGTCCAAGCCCCCCGACCTCCTGCTGCGGCTGCTCCGGGGTGCCCCAAGGCAGCGGGTCTGCACACTGTTCATCATCGGCTTCAAGTTCACATTTTGCGTCTCCATCATGATCTACTGGCACATCGTGGGAGAGCCCAGGGAGCAGGGGCCGCTCTATAACCTGCCGGCAGACATCCCCTGCCCCACCCTGGCACCCCCCACCCCTCCCTCCCACAGCCCCCCTCCGGGCGACATCTTCTTCCTAGAGACTTCGGACCGGACCAACCCCAACTTCCTCTTCATGTGCTCGGTGGAGTCTGCCGCCAGAACTCACCCCGAGTCCCGCGTGCTGGTCCTGATGAAAGGGCTTCCAGGCGGCAACGCCTCCCTGCCTCGGCATCTGGGCATCTCGCTTCTGAGCTGCTTCCCGAATGTCCAGATGCTCCCCCTGGACCTGCGGGAGCTGTTCCGGGACACGCCCCTGGCTGACTGGTACGCAGCAGTGCAGGGGCGCTGGGAGCCCTACCTGCTGCCTGTGCTGTCTGACGCCTCCAGGATCGCGCTCATGTGGAAGTTCGGTGGCATCTACCTGGACACGGACTTCATTGTCCTCAAGAACCTGAGGAACCTGACCAACGTGCTGGGCACCCAGTCCCGCTATGTCCTCAACGGCGCCTTCCTGGCCTTCGAGCGCCAGCACGAGTTCATGGCGCTGTGCATGCAGGACTTCGTGGACCACTACAACGGCTGGATCTGGGGCCACCAGGGCCCCCAGCTGCTCACGCGAGTCTTCAAGAAGTGGTGCTCCATCCGCAGCCTCGCCGAGAGCCGCGCCTGCCGCGGGGTCACCACCCTGCCCCCCGAGGCCTTCTACCCCATCCCCTGGCAGGACTGGAAGAAGTACTTCGAGGACATCAGCCCCCAGGAGCTGCCCCGGCTGCTCAACGCCACCTATGCCGTCCACGTGTGGAACAAGAAGAGCCAGGGCACACACTTTGAGGCCACGTCCAGGGCGCTGCTGGCCCAGCTCCACGCCCGCTACTGCCCCACGACACACGAGGCCATGAAGATGTACTTGTGAAGGGCCCGCCAGGCCACCTCCCCGACCCACTCCCGATGGAGGGGGCACTTGGCTGCCCTGCCTGGCGAGATTGGGGTCCCAGGAGAGGGAGGTCTGAGCTGCCACCGGGCTTAGGCTGTTGCAAAGGAGGAGCTGTGGGGCACAGGCCCGGGGGGAGGCTGTGGACACCCTCAGGACAGTGCCCTGTGTCAGGGCAGGGCTGACACGTGGCACCAGGGCCAGCAGAGTGAGCTCAGTGAGTGCCCCGGGACTTCTAGATGACAGACAGTAAGGATGAACCTTAGGGCACCCCTGGGTGGGATGGGAAGCCAGGTGGTTTGGGCAAAGGTGCCCTCAAGGGCAGAGGCCAGTGCTAAGGGGAAGGAGGGATGAGGTTCCTGGAGAGGAGAGGAGACGGAAAGGGGCGGGGAGTCGGGGGAAACCCAGCCCCAGGGGCCCGGGGTGGGGAGTGCTTTTCTCTTTTCTGGCTTTGGTTCCTCTTTCAGAGGGGCCATCAGGGACTGAGCAGGGCAGAGGCCCAGCGGGGCCAGCCTGGGGAGCCCGTTAGGGGCAGTCCCTCCTGCTCACCCCATCCTTCCTCTCCAGAGATGCAAGGGAGCACGTGCCCTCCACCTGTTCACTCAGACAAGGGGTGGAGGTTCTCTAAAGAAAACACCCCCCTCCCCATTATAAACACAGGAGAATAATAAACAGAATAAAAGTGACTGACTGTCACCTAGTGCCCCGTGATTGGTGAAGTGCATTCAGGCTCGCAGCCTCCTCCGCTCCATTCTTCTGACCACGCAGCCACTGGGTGGACTGGCGGTGACTTCGATGAGGTCTCACAGCCTGCCCTGCACGGAAGGGCTCGGGACCTGGCTCCTAGCCCCAGCGTCTCTAATGATGGAGAGCCCCTGAGGTGGGGAATGGGGGAGGCCTGTTTTTCCCTCCTTTTTCAAGGCTTGCAAACACCCGAGGATGAGTCCCACCAGCACAACCACCCCCCATAACAACCCTGAATCTGTTTCTCATAAATGGAACCAAATGAGGACACTGAGGAGCCTACCGCTGGAGCAGGGGTGAGCCACAGCCTGTCCAGGGAGGGGTCCCAGCGAGGGAGCTGTGAGGGCCTGTGGGGTCCCTCTGGCCTCAGCCTGGATACCTGGCTGAGATCCTGGGAGGGGACTGAAGGGCCTGTGGGTGGCTCCAGGGCTGGGCCACAGGAATATCTGCTCCCCACAGGGCGAGGCCCCAGCTGGTTCGCATTGTAGAAGCTGCCTGGGCGTTCCCACCAGGCTGGAAGAGAGCTCCCCAGCGGGACTGGGGCTGCTGCCAGGAGCACTGGGGCTCAGCGGGCTGCTTTTTGGCGGCTAAAGCAGGAGATGTTCATTAGGCTCCGTTTTCTGCCCACAGACCGTCTTGGGTGGCATGGGAAGGAGGTGAGCTCCCTGGCTCTTTGGGGTATTCAAGAGTAGATTGTGTTTCGTGTTTCGGGGTTTTTTTTCTTTTGAGACGGAGTCTTGCTCTGTCACCCAGGCTGGAGTGCCGTGGCGCGATCTCGGCTCACTGCAGCCTCCGCTTCCTGGGTTCAAGTGATTCTCCTGCCTCAGCCTCCCGAGTAGCTGAGATTACAGGTGCCCACCACCATGTCGGTTAACTTTTTTGAATGTTTAGTAGAGATAGGGTTTTGCCATGTTGGCCAGGCTGGCCTCAAATTCCTGACCCCAGGTGATCTGCCTGCCTCGGCCTCCCAAAGTGCTGGGATTACAGGCAGGAGCTGCTGCGCCTGGCCCTTAGGGTTTTTAAGGTGGCCAAAGTGTGGAGATCTTTGATTTGCTGAAGAGTGCAGAGTGAAATCCTGGGACAGGGAGATGAAGAAACTGTTCTCACACTGATTTCATTTCTCCATGGGGGAAGTCTTTAAACTCCTTAGCATCAGCTGTTTCACAGGAATTTGGGATCTGAAAAACATCTTAAGCTCATGCCTGTAATCCCAGCACTTTGGGAGCCTAAGGTGGGTGGATCACCTGGGATCAGGAATTCAAGACCTGCCTGGCCAACATGGTGAAACCCCGTCTCTACTAAAATTACAAAAATGCGCCAGGCACGGTGGCGGGCACCTGTAATCCCAGCTACTCGGGAGGCTGTGGCAGGAGAATCGCATGAACCTTGGAGGCGGAGGTTATAGTGCTGTAAGATCAAACCCACCACTGCACTCCAGCCTGGGTCACAGAGTGAGACTCCGTCAAAAAAAAAAAAAATTATGTGCATAAATGTCTGCTTAGGGCAGAGAGGCAGGCAGGATGTGCCAGTTCCCAGGGAAGTTGCTGTTTACTCCTCACCCACAGCCATCACAGCCATTCTCCTCCCTCTTCCTTTTTGCTAAGGGAACCCCAATTTTGTTCGACTCTCAGGTAGCCTTGGGCTGTAGAGGAAGTGGGCCCTCCCTCAGCCCTGGGGGTGAATCTCCATTGATCTAAGACAGTCCTAGTCGTTCCAGTCCCTTCCTAGTAATTGGAGTGGAAACGGGCATGCAATGCTATTCTGGCCAATGAGAGGGAGTCAGCTGGAAAAGGGGGTGTCTGAGAACATTTTCATAGACAAGAAAGCAACATTTCTTTCCGGCATTTGGCATAAGGGTGTCATGGTCAGCACAATGGCAGCCATCTTGAGGCCGTGAGGGGACAAGTCTGAGATCAGAAGTCACCACACCAGATCCTTGAAGACACAGAGCTCTCAACGAGCTGCTGAATTAACCAACCCTGGAGGTGGCCTGTCCCGACTCCTTGTCTGTCACGTGTGTTAGATGCTGTTTACTCTCCTCAAGTGTGCATTCTTCCTGCAGTCCTTAGTGATGGGACACACTGAGTTCTAGGCGGACGTGTCACCTCCCCTTGGCAGCCAGCGGGATGTGACAGAAGTGATGTGTGCAAGTCATGGATGATCTCAGACATTTGCTTTGGGCACTCCTCCCTACTTCCCACTGGCTGGAGCATGGCAGCAACTGGAGCACTTTGCAGGGAACATTTTGGGGGTGGCGGAGTGGCCCCAGTGGCCTTGGAGCACTCACCCTGGGACTGTGATGTGAGACAATCTTTTTTTTTTTTTTTTTTTTTGAGACAGAGTTCTTCTCTGTTGCCCAGGCTGGAGCGCAGTGGCGCAATCTCAGCTCACTGCAACCTCCGCCTCCTGGGTTCAAGTGATTCTCCTGCCTCAGTCTCCCAAATAGCTGGGACTACAGGTGTGTGCCACCATACCCAGCTAATTTTTTTTTTTTTTTGAGACGGAGTTTCACTCTTGTTGCCCAGGCTTTAGTGCAATGGCGCGATCTCGGCTCACCGCAACCTCCGCCTCCCAGGTTCAAGCAATTCTCCCGCCTCATCCTCTGGAGTAGCTGGGACTACAGGTATCAACCACGCCCAGCTAATTTTGTATTTTTGGGAGAGATGAGGTTTCTCCATGTTGGTCAGACTGGTCTTGAACTCCCAGCCTCAGATGATCTGCCCGCCTGGGCCTCCCAAAGTGCTGGGATTACAGGCATGAGTCACAGCGCCAGACCCAATTTTTTATTTTTAGTAGAGACGGGATTTCACTATGTTGGCCAGGCTGGTCTTCAACCGACTCCTGACCTCAGGTGATCTGACCGCCTTGGCCTCCCAAAGTGCTGGCCTGGTCTCGTTTCTCTCCTTGGAAGTTGGTGGGGGCTGGGGCTGGGTTCTAATTCTTGATGGTGGACCACAACTGGGAGGAATGTCATTCCCTTTGAGCTCAGGTCTCACTTCCCCTTGTTTTTCTGCTACTGCTGCCGCACCGGCCCTGGAAGGCGATGCTCCTCCCGCCCATCCCGCATTGCAGCACAGGTCACACCTGAGTGTGGTCAAGGCCTGAAGCCTGGTCCCACCCTGACGCCCAGCCTTACAGTGGAATTCCCAGCACGCCTTGCACTGGGCTGGTCCAGGTTAGAACAAGCAGAGATTTAGGAACAAGTGAAGCATGAAACCAGACTTCCAGGAACACAGGGGCTCACTCATCCCCAATGTCTGCTAGGCACTCAGAGGAGGACATTACAATTTAATATTTAAACAAGAAGTTGAATATTGATACACCAGGTGGGGGAAGTTATTTTCCCTCCCCTAGAGCTGCTGGGAAAGCAACTCCCTGCTTGCCTGTGCCTGGCCAGCTGGGAAGATTCTTAAATAACTGACAGGATGCTGGCCCCAGGGCCCCTGTTGGGCCATGCCGTGCCCCCCCAGTAAAGGATGGGTCCACATCTTTCTCAGTCCTGGCCAAAAACATCTGTGAACACACCCACTAGAAACAAGCCAGGAGCAAACCGCACCTCTGAGGATCTGATTACATTTCCCCAGGACAGTTTCCGGCGAGCACCCCTCCCTCCTTTCCCAGAACTTACTTGTCCAACAACTGTTCCTCCTGCTCCTGCAAGGCAGAGGGGGGCAGCCTGAGGCAACCAGGCCCTCAGGCGACAGCCAGCTGGGTTGGGGTGGGGGGCAAGACAAAGTGCAGGGTCCTTCTGGAATCCCCCTAAGCAGAGGGCAGGGGCCAGGCTCCTCCACTACCTGTGGGGGCTCCAAAGGGGACACTGGACTCTGGTCTTTGGCTGTTCGCACAGGGAGGTGGAGAGTGGTCACTGCCACCTGAGGCGGGCACTGGACCCCAGCTCCCCAGGCAGCCTCCTTCCTACCCTGCGCACAGGACAGTGAAGGTGTGGATTCAAACTGTCACCTATTTGCTGAGCCTCTGTTTCTCCCGCATGGAAAGTGGAGGTGTGATAATAACACCACTCTGTTGTAGAGAATGTGCTTTGTGCCAGGGGCTGGGCTGGCTCGTTTGATCATTATGACTATGCTGGGAGGGGGCACCACCCATCTCTTTGCAAAAGGGGAAACACACAACTCTGGCCAGGGGTCAGAGGCCAGGAGGCAGGAACAGAGGATCTGTGGGACCCCTGCCCTGCCCTGGGTCTTAGGCCCCTTGCTCCCAGCCCAGAGGTGCAAGAGCACAGCACCATGCTGGGCAGAGGCCGGGGTTCTCACCTGGCACCTTCTGGCCTTCAGACTTTCTGCTTTTATCCCTGCCCTGCCTGTGCCCGTCCTCACTGCCTCTGTTCTCCAGGATGCTGCTGTTACTTCTGGCCAGCAGGATCCTGGCCCATTTACAACAGCTGCATTGAGAGGCTGGGCTGAGGCCGGGCGTGGTGGCTCACACCTGTGATTCCAGCACTTTGGGAGGCTGAGGTGGGCAGATCACTTGAGACCAGGAGTTCGGGACCAGCCTGGCCAATATGGTGAAACCCCATCTCTACCAAAAATACAAAAGTTAGCCAGGCTTGGTGGTGGGTCCCTGTAATCCCAGTTATTCAGGAGACCGAGGCAAGAGAATAGAACCCTGGAGGTGGAGGCTGCAGTGAGCTGAGCTAACACCACTGCACTCCAGACCGGGCAATAGAGTGAGACCTTGTCTCAGGAAAAAAAAAAAAAAAGATAAAGAGACTGGGCCAGGCACAAGTGCCGTGCGGTAGAGCCCCCCCTGTTCCCGTCAGCCTCTCCAGCCCCCCCATCCAGGCTGGCGCACAGGGGGTCCTCACTAGAATGCGGAAGAGGAAGAGTCAACACAGCGCCACTCCACTGCCCAGCTTCTCAGAGGCAAGGATGCCAGGAGCATCTGGTACGTCTCCCATTCTCCGACAGAGCCCAGTCTGGCAGAAGTGAGGAGGGTCTGGGGCCGAGGCTGCCTCCTGGATCTGGTTTCCAGAACATGGTCCTCGGGGAAGGCCAGTGAGCACTCCCAGCCTGCAGTCCTGTAGAGCTGGCAGTGGCTGCTCAAGCCTGCTCTCACCCGATTCTCTGGGTTAGGAGGAGTCAAGGGCACAGGTTGGGCCCAGTGCGGTGGTTCAGACATGCAGTCCCAGCACTTTGGGAAGCCGAGGCGGGACGATCACTTGAGGTCAGGAATTCAAGACCGACCTGCCAAACATGGTGAAACATCATCTCTACTAAAGTTACAAAAATTAGCTGGGCATGGTGGCAGTCACCTGTAATCCCAGCTCCTCGGGAGGCTGAGGCAAGAGACCATTTGGACTCGGGAGGCAGAGGTTGCAGTGAGCCGAGATCATGCCGCTGCACTCCAGCCTGGGTGTCAGAGCAAGACTCCATCTCAAAAAAGAAAAGAAAAGAAAAACTAAAGAGTGAATTGGGGACATGCAAACCACACTTGAGAGACCTCTCAGAGGGCTGTCCTGCAGTGTCACGGACAGGATGTTTTTCTAGCAGCTGCTAGAACTGGCCACAAACTCTCCATGAGAGCTGAGCAAGTTATATCTTGGAGTCTCAGTGTCTTCATCTGCAAAGCTGGGGTCAGGAACCAGGGAGCCTTTATCCAGTTTCTGCCCCTAAAATTCTTCATTGGATGAAGCTCTCCAGCGGTCTTGGGGTAAGAGCTGGAATGTGGCCATAGGCCCTTTGTGAGGCATGGGTGGGATTGGGGGCTTGCACCCAACTACCTTGGAGGGTGTCTGTGTCGGGGATTGGGAGGAAGGCTCCAGATGCAGCCCGCAGAGCCACGAGAGGTCACCTGTGGCAGGAGGCCACATCACAAAGTCCAGAGGCAGTGGAGGCCCACGTGATGTCCCTAGGCAGCCGGCATAGTCCAGGGGAAAGTGCCTACCACATGCTACCTCACCCAGCCCTCTAACATGGGTATCGTGACTGTCATTTTGCCAAAGAGGAAACGGGTGCCCAGAGAGGGCAGGTGTATTTTCAGAGACACACAGCTGTGTCTAGAGCATCTCCAGCTCCTGCCATCCAGAACAGCGGCAGCGGCTCAATCTTGAGCCCAGAACCACGTGCACCCTGGCCCATGGTCCTCTTCTGTCCTCTCTCTGCCCTGGCCCCTCTGTGCACAGAGCACCTCTGTCTCCCTGCAGGCTGTGAGCATCTCAAGGACAAGGTCAGATTGTAGATTAACACCTTTCATGGGCTGCAGGATTTTACATTTTACAAAGCACTCCCTCTCCCTCTTCTGCACAGAACTCTGCAAGGCGGATGTGAGCCCGGGTGACCCAGGAGGACTCTGAGGCCCTGAGAAGTTGGAGGACTTGCCCAAAGCCCACAGCTCGTAGGAGGCAGGGCCACCGTCCAGGTCTGCCTGACCAACCCTGGGCACATTTGTGTTCCACCCTCCCTTAGACAAACCCAGGAAGGGCCAACTTGCTCATGGGGAAATGGAGGTGGGGCCACAAGACCACCCCTCCTTCCACACAGACGCAAGCCATGGTCAGGTCCATTCCATCAGGGAAAGTGCTGTTAGAAGCCAGGAGACTGACTGTAACGGGTGTCCAGGCAGAGTGAAGCCCTGGGGGAGTAAGTTCCCTAGCTCGCCTGCTGCTGGCAGCCATGCCCAGGGCCTGGCCCAGCCTCCCTGGCTGCTCTGAGAGGCCTGGCCCTGGCTCTGCAGGCATCTGGATCCCATAAGCTTGTCATGAGCTGGTTTGAGCAGAACGGCCTCAACAGTCCCCAGAGAGTCCCCTCGCCCCGGCTGCATGGATGCAGCTCCCATCTGTCCCCAGCTGGCCGCAGCTCCCAGGGTGGAGAGTGTGAATCCTCAGGGACCGTTGTCTAGAGGCCATGGGCTGGATGGGGATTACAGGCTGACCAGTGGACACGGCCTGAAGCCTCCTGCACTGCACTTGCTGCTCTATTTTGCCTGTAAGCGCCTCCCTGATCAGACTGTGAGCTACTCCAGGACAAGAACTGTGTCTGGGGCCAGGCGGAGTGGCTCACACCTGTAATCCCAGCACTCTGGGAGGCCGAGATGGGCAGATCACCTGAGGTCGGGAGTTCGAGACCAGCCTGACCAACATGGAGAAACCTCGTCTCTACTAAAAACACAAAATTAGCCTGGTGTGGTGGCACATGCCTGTAATTCAGCTACTCGGGAGGCTGAGGCAGGAGAATCGCTTGAACCCGGGAGGTAGAGGTTGCAGTGAGCCAGGATCACACCACTGCACCAGCCTGGGTGACAGAGTAAGATTCCGTCTCAAAAAAAAAAAAAAAAAACTGTGTCTGATTTATCTGTGAGCTACCAGCATCACCCTCCCTGGGACCTGGTGCAGAGAAAGTGTCAGGTGACTGCTAAATGAATGAGCGAAGGATTGAATGAATGAAGCATCATCTCCATGGATCAGCCAGGGTTCAGTTAGGAAAACAGGAACCTGATGAGTTATTTAACCATAAAGTATTTAATGTATAGGGAGTTGGTTAAAGAGGCATTGGCAAAGCCATAAAGAGAACCCTGAAGGCCGCAGAGATGGCCACCTTCAAGAAGCACCTGCCACTCCAGCAAGTGGGTGGATTACTTGAGCCCGGGAGTTTGAGACCAGCCTGGGCAACATAGGGAGATCCGTTTATACTAAAAATAAAAAAATTCAGCCAGGCATGGCAGCCTGTGCCTGTAGACAGCTATTCACTGGAGTTGGTTTTTCTTGATTAAGATTTTGTCATAAGGAAGTTTCCCACTGCTATTAAAATATTGAATTGCTAAAGGCAAAGAAGAAACAGGAAATGCTTACATTCTCCTGAAATTTAAGGAACTGTAGGTTTGGGATTTGTGTTTTTTAAGCACAATTAGTGTTGACACATATTTGTTGGATGGGTTTCAATTCAGACACTAATTTTGTTATAGTGGTTCCTAACTGTGAAGGTTAGATCTGTGTCCCCACCCAGATCTCACCTTGCATTGTAATAATCCCCACATGTCAAGGGCGGGACCAGGTGGAAGTAATTGGATTATGAGACCAGTTTCTCCCATGATGTTTTCGTGATAATTAGTGAGTCTCCTCCACTTCTCTTTTTTGTTTTTGAGCCAGAGTCTCGCTCTGACTCAGCCGGAGTCAGGCTGGAGTGCAATGGCGCGGTCTCAGCTCACTGAAACCTCCGCCTCCCAGATTCAAGGGATTCTCCTGTCTCAGCCTCCCAAGTAGCTGAGAATACAGGCATCTACCACCACACCCACCTAATTTTTTGTATTTTTAGTAGAGACAGGGTTTCACCATGTTGGCCAGACTGGTTTCAAACTCCTGACCTCAAGTGATCCACCCAACTTGGCCTCCCAAAGTGCTAGGACTATAGGCATGAGCCACTGCACCTGGCCTCATTTTTTTTTTTTTTTTAAGATGGAGTCTTGCTCTGTCACCCAGGCAGGAGTGTAGTGGTGTGATCTCAGCTCCCTGCAGCCTCCACCTCCCAGGTTCCAGCTATTCTCCTGGTTCAGCCTCCCAAGCAGCTGGAACTACAGACATGTGCCACCACGCCTGGCTAATTTTTATATTTTTAGTAGAGATGGGGTTTCACTTTGTTGGCCAGGATGGTCTTGATCTGCCCACCTCAGCCTCCCAGAGTGCTAGGATTACATGCGTGAGCCACCACGCCCAGCCCATTTCTCATCTTTTCTTTTTCTCTCTCTCTCTTTTTTTCTTTTGAGAGACTTGAGCAAGACTTTGAGGTCTTTCTCTGTCACCAGGCTGGAGTGTGGTGGCACAATCATGGCTCATTGCAACCTCAACCTCCCAGGCTCAAGCCATCCTCCTACTTCAGCCTCCTGAGTGGCTGGGACCAAGCACATGCCATCATGCCCAGCTAATTTTTGTATTTTTTTGTAGAGATGGGGTTTCATCATGTTGTGTAAACTGGTCTTGAACTCCTGGGTTCAAGCAATCTGCCTGCCTCAGCCTCCCAAAGTGCTGTGATTATAGGCGTGAGCCACCTTGCCTGGCCCCCTCCTCCATTTCTGCCCCTGCCTTGAGCCTCTCCAGGGTTTGGGCTGGAGCCCCACCCATGCCTGCCCCAGAAACCACTCCCCACTTCAGTTCTGCTTCTGTAACCTCCAACCTCTGCAACCCCCATCCCGTTTCCTGTCCCAGGGAAGTCCCCCACCCACTTAACAGACCTCAGAGCCAAACCACCCAAGTATTTCTTCAACAGGAAACTCAACATCCCAGCCATGCCGGGAAAACAAGGCTTAAAAAAAATTTAAGTCAATAAAAATCCCCAAATGACTCTGTTATATTTTGACAGAAAGGGAAAAAAACAGAATTTCACAAACTGGATTTTGGCATTGCAAAATGGTCATTGACGCTCCCAACTTCGCAGAGACAGAAAGGAAAATTTGCAAAGAGCTTACGTTCTTCTTTTCTGTAAATGCAGTCCATCTCCTGGTTCCATTACAGAAGGTCAGAACTGAGGCGGAGGGAAAAGAGTTCACATGAAAAAAATGGAGAGAAAATATCAGGTTTGGTGTGATGGTTCATGCCTGTAATCCCAACACTTGGGGAGGCCAAGAAAGGTGGATCAATTGAGCCCAAGAGTTCGAGACCAGCCTGGGTAACATGGTGAAAACCCATCTCTACAAAAAATACAGAAAAAATTAGCCCGTCATGGTGGTGAGCACCTGGAATTCCAGCTACTTGGGAGGCTGAGGCAGGAGAATTATTTGAGTCCAGGAGTTTGAGGCAGCCTGGGCAACATAGCAAGATCTGTCTCTAATTAAAAATATATATATAGTCGGGTGCAGTGGCTTACGCCTGTAATCCCAGCACTTCGGGAAGCCGAAGTGGGCAGATCACAAGGTCAGGAGATTGTCTCTACTAAAAACACGCAAAAAAAATTAGCCGGGTGTGGTGGCACGTGCCTGTAGTCACAGCTAGTTGGGAGGCTGAGGCAGGAGAATCGCTTGAACCCGGGAGGCAGAGGTTGCAGTGAGCCAAGATCACACCACTGCACTCCAGCCTGAGCAACACAGTAAGACCTTGGCTCTGAAAACAAAACACCTCCATCTTGGCATACGACAGAGGAGTGGTGCCGGGGAGGAGCTAGCCATGTCTGCTAGAGAGATTTCCTCTGGGAAAATGCAAGTCATTTTATGGGATGACTTCCCAGAACGCACTATGCTGAAGCATGAAAAATGTCACGCTTTGTTTTACTTGGAACTCGCTAGCATCTTGGGCACAATTCCACTTTGTTGTTAATGCTGAAACCACATCCCAAGACAAAAATGTAACGGTTTTTGGATTTTGCTGCTGGCTCAAACTGGTCAGGTTTGACCCTGGGCCCTCTTTCAAGAGCTGCGTGGCTGTAGGCAAGTTGCAGCCTGCTGTTCCTCAGTTCCCTCATCTGTAAAATGGGGTTAACAATTGCTTCTGCATCATATGATTGCATGTGGGTGGTTGGTAGCGGTGGCTCAAGCCTGTAATTCCAGCACACTAGGAGGCTCAGGAGGGCTGATCATCTCAGGACAGGAGTTTGAGACCAGCCTGGCCAACATGGTGAAACCCGTCTATACTAAAAATACAAAAAATTAGCCAGGCGTGGTGGCGCATGCCTGTAATCCCAGCTACTTGGGAGGCTGAGGCGGGAGAATCACTTGAACCCAGGAGGCGGAGGTTGCAGAGAGCCAAGATCATGCTGTTGCACTCCAGCCTGGGCAACAGAGCAAGACTCCGTCTCAAAAAAAGAAAAAAGAGATTGTATGGGGGGGCACCCAGCACAGCACAGGTGCAATGGAAGGGCTCAATGAACCCCATCATTTCTATTACTCCTCTGTCCCCTGAGCCACCAGTCCCATCTGTGAATTTCAGCTTCCTCATTTGCATAATCAGGGGTGTGGTAGCTAATCTCCAATGATGGTTTCAAACGATTCTTCCCTTGTCTGCACACACACACCACTCCCATCAAGATGTATGTGGAGGCCAAAACCACTCCGTCTCAGATGCTAATCTGCCATGTTGACTTCTGATTCTTTTTTTTTTAAATGGAGTTTTGCTCTTGTTGCCCAGGCTGGAGTGCAATGGCACAATCTCGGCTCACTGCAACCTCCACTTTCCGGTTTCAAGCAATTCTCCTGACTCAGCCTCCTGAGTAGCTGAGATTACAGCGCCCACCACCACGCCCAGCTAATTTTCATATTTTTGGTAGAAACAGGGTTTCACCATGTTGGCCAGGCTGGTCTCCAACTCCTGACCTTGTGATCTACTCTCCTCGGCCTCCTAGAGTGCTGGGATTACAAGCGTGAGCCACTGCGCCCAGCTGCCTTCGGATTAACCTCAGTTCCAGGACTACTTTATCTACTGTTAAAAGCACATACCTCTATCCCTGGCAACATAGCAAGACCCTATCTTTACAATAAATAAATACATAAATACAAATTAGCTGGGCATGGTGCATGTAACTGTAGTTTCAGGTATTCAGGAGACCGAGGCAGGAAGATTGCCTGAGCCCAGGAGTTTGAGTTTGCAGTGATCTATGATTCCATCATTGCTCTCCAGCCTGGGCAACAGAGTGAGACCTTATTTATTTATTTATTTTTTGAGACAGAGACTTGCTCTTGTCGCCCAGGCTGTAGTGCAATGGCAGGATCTCGGCTCACTACAACCTCTGCCTCCTGGATTCCAGCAATTTTCCTCCTCCGCCTCCCAAGTAGCTGGGATTACAGGTGCCCGCCACCATGCCTGGCTAATTTTTGTGTTTTTAGTAGAGACAGGATTTCCCCATGTTGGCCAGGCTGGTCTCCAACGCCTGACCTTGTGATCCACCTACCTCGGCCTCCCAAAGTGCTGGGATTATAGGCGTGAGCCACCATGCCAGGCCTTTTTTTTTTATTTTTATTTTTTTAGTTTAGCTCTGTCGCACAGGCTAGAGTGCAGTGTCCTGTTCTCAGCTCACAGCAACCTCTGGCTCCTGGGTATAGAGGTACAGCAGCAGAAGTGGGGATGTGCCATTCGGGGCCTGACCTTTAAGAGAGCAGAAAATGTCCACTTCCTTTCTTGGAACCCAAATGCCATGCTGTGAGGAAGCCCGATTGAAATCACCTTTGCAAAGCCTATGACAGCTGGGTAAGTCCAGCGTGGCCGACTCCATCCTGCTTCCAGCCTCACGGGCTGGCTGTCCTTGTGCATTCCTGGGCGTAGGCCAAGCTAACCATGGGAGGAATTTAGTTTATAGTTTGTTTGTTTTTTTTCAACTTTTATTTTAGGTTCAGAGGGCGCATGCGCAGGTTTGTTATGTGGGTGAATTGCCTGTGGCTGGGGTTTAGTATAAAGATGTTTTCATCACCCAGGTGGCAAGCACAGTCACTGATAGGCAGCTTTTTGATCCTCACCTGCTTCCACCCTCCACCCTCAAGTTGGCTCTGCTATCGGTTGTTCCTCTGTTTGTGTCCAGTTTAATTTTTTGTTGTTTGTTTGAGATGGAGTTTCGCTCTTGTTGCTCAGGCTGGAGTGCAACGGCAGGATCTTAGCTCCCTGCAACCTCCGCCTCCCAGGTTCAAGTGATTCTCCTGCCTCAGTCTCCTGAGTAGCTGGGATTACAGGCATGCACCACCACGCTCGGCTAATTTTGCATTTTTAGCAGAGATAGGGTTTCTCCAGGCTGGCCTTGAACTCCTGACCTCAGGAGATCCACCCACCTCAGCCTCCCAAAGTGCTGGGATTACAGCCATGAGCCACTGTGCCTGGCCTTAAATTTTTTAATTAAAAAAAAATTTTTTTTTGTTTGGGATGGGGTAGAGTCTTGCTCTGTCACCCAGGCTGGAGTACCAATGGCAGGATCTCAGCTCCCTGCAACCTCCACCTCCCAGGTTCAAGTGATTCTCCTGCCTCAGCCTCCTGAGTAGCTGGGACTACAGGCATGTGCCACCATGTCTGGTTAATTTTTTGTATTTTTAGTAGAGACGGAGTTTTCTCCGTGTTGGTCAGGCTGGTCTCGAACCCCTGACCTCAGGTGATCTGCCCACCTCAGCCTCCCAAAGTGCCAGGATTACAGGCGTGAGCCTCCTTGCCCAGCCATCATCATTATTGTCATTTTTTTTTTTTAGGTGGAGCCTTGCTTTGTCGCCCATGCTGGAGTACAGTGGTGCAATCTTGGCTCACTGCAATCTCTGCCTCCCAGATTCAAGCAAGTCTTCTGCCTCAGCCTCCGCAGTAGCTGGTATTACAGGTACGCGCCACCATATCTGGCTAATTTTTTTTTTTTTTAATTTTTAGTAGAGAAAGAGTTTCGCCATGTTGGCCAGGCTAGTCTCAAACTCCTGACCTCATAATCTGCCTGTTTCGGCCTCCCAAAGTGCTGGGATTACAGGCATGAGCCCCCGCGCCCGGCCAACTTTTTTTACTGCAATAATGCTGTCTGGGCGAATTGGTTTATCTGTGCAGCAGGCAAGACAAACCTGTCAGACAATTTCACAAGCAGCTGCGTGGATAGGTCCACATGGAGGGTAACAGAGGCTCCCAGCCACGAGAATGAGCTATCTTGGAAACATAGTCTAGGGATCCCAACTGGGATTTTTGTGCTGAGCCCACAAAATTATAATATTGTGGCCAGGTGTGGTGGCTCACACCTGTAATCCTAGCACTTTGAGAGGCTGAGGTGGGAGGATAAATGGAGCCTGAGTTCGAGACTAGCCTGGGCCACACAGCAAGACACCGTCTCTATTTTTTAAAAATTGCAATATTGTGAGCCAATGAATGACTGTCGTTTTAAACTACTGAATTTTGAGGTGGTTTGTTATGCAGTGATCAATGATCAGAAGACAGTGTAGGATGGCGCAGAAACAAAGAATACATGTGGCATTGCTTTGGGGACCAGAGAGTCAGAAGGACCTGCACGAAACTGTTAGTGAAAGCTTAAAGAACAGTGGGGAGGCTGGGCGCAGTGGCTCATGCCTGTAATCCTAGCACTTTGGGAGGCTGAGGCGGGCGGATCACCTGAGGTCAGGAGTTCAAGACCAGCCTGGCCATCAGGGTGAAACCCCATCTTAAAAAAAAAAAAAAAAAAGAACAGTGGGGAAATCCCTTTTTGTTTTTTTGAGATGGAGTTTCACTCTTGCGACCCAGGCTGGAGTGCAATGGCGCGATCTCGGCTCACTGCTTACTTGCCACCACACCCAGCTCATTGTTTTGTATTTTTAATAGAGATAGGGTTTCAGCATGTTGGCCAGGCTGGTGACCTCACCAGCCTGGTTGTACCTGGTCCACTTGGTAAGGAGGGTAGCTTGGCTGGAGTACGTTATGTTGAAATGTTGAAAATGCCAGCTATTTTCTTTTAGCTGCTTATGATAAAATACAAGAGTATAATGAGTGAAAAATGAACTATTCAGGTTTTGGGTAGAATTAAGAGGGCAAAAAAGGAGCCAGGATGTGCTGGCTTCAAACATGTAAACTATCACGTAATTTTGTTTTTTTTGAAACAGTTTCCGGCTCCGTCACCCAGGCTGGAGTGCAGTGGTACAATCTTGGCTCAGTGTAACCTCTGCCTCCCCAGCTGAAACCATCCTCCCACTTCAGCCTCCTGAGTAGCTGGGACTGGTGCCCACTCCCGTGCCTGGCCAGCTTTTGTATTTTTGGTAGAGACAGGATTTGACCCTGTTGCCCAGGCTGGTCTCCAGCTTCTGGGTTCAAGCGATCCTCTTGCCTCTGCCGCCCAAAATGCTAGAATTACAGGCATGAGCCGCCCCACCCAACCTCATTTCAGGGATTTCCTCCCCTCTTTTTTTTTGAAACAGAGTTTCACTCTTGTCACCCAGGCTGGAGTGCAATGGCACAATCTCGTCTCACTGCAACCTCTGCCTCCCGGGTTCGAGCAATTCTCCTGTCTCAGCGTCCTGAGTAGCTGGGATTACAGGCATCCGCCACCACACCTGGCTAATTTTTGTATTTTTGGCAGAGATGGGGTTTCACCATGTTGGCCAGGCTGGTCTCGAACTCCTGACCTCAAGTGATCCACCTGCCTCGGTCTCCCAAAGTGCTGGGATTACAGGCTTGAGCGACTGTGCCTGGCCCTAATTTCATTTTTTAAACAATGAGTTATTGCTTCTTGGCCTTTTGGCTAAAATCAAGCATAAACAATGAGGTTAGTTTCTTTTTCTTTTTCTATTTTTTTTTTTTTTTTAAAGCAACAGGGTTTCACCATGTTGGTCAGGCTGGTCTTGAATTCCTGACCTCCTGATCCGCCTGCCTCAGCCTCCCAAAGTGCTGGGATTACAGGCGTGAGCCACCTCACCCGGCCAGTTTCTTTTATAATAAACTTAGCCTCACAGTAATAGATTTTTTTTAAAAGCCGGAAAAAAAAAAAAAGCCCGGGCCCGGTGGCTCACGCCTGTAATCCTAGCACTTTGGGAGGCCAAGATGGGTGGATCACCTGAGGTCAGGAGTTCAAGACCAGCCTGGCCATCATGGTGAAACCTCACCTTTTAAAAAACAAAAAAACAAAAACAAAAAAAACAGCCAGGTGTGGTGGCTCACGCCTGTAATCCCGGCACTTTGGGAGGCTGAGGCGGGTGAATTGCTTGAACCCAGGAGGCGGAGGTTACCGTGAGATGAGATCGCGCCACTGCACTCCAGCCTGGTGCCTGGTGACAGAGACTCTGTCTCAAAAAAAAAAAAAAAAAAAAAAAAAAAACTTGGCAGTCTTTGTGCCTAGGACAGAACTTGGCATGCTGCTTATCCACACCGACATCTGAACAAATGCGGTCTGAGGCTTGTTCTTCCTCTAGTTCTCAAGTTCCTGCCTGCACACGGACAAGAGTCTGTTACCTCGAAGAGAGCAAGAGCAGAGCAAGTGACCCCAGCAACAAATCGGACATCTGGGCAGCCGCGATGACTGAAAGCCGCTAGGAAGGTACTTTCCAGACAAAGTTATTTTTTTCTTCCAGTCCCCCGAACATCAGCCACAGATTGCTCCCTGGAAGAGGTGGTCTAGGATGCCAAGTGAGGGATGGTCAGGGCTAGGTGCTGTGATCTTCCCCCAGGTGTCAAGGAGCTGGCAGGAAATGGTCAGGCCAATTCAGGCGGCCCCATGAGACAACCAGGCTCAGAAAAATAGTCACACAGCCAAGATTTGACCTGTGGTCTCTCTGAGGATAAAGTCATGCTCTGTCAACCACACCAGGGGGTTTCAAGCTTTCTCCCAAAGCCCTTGCCCCGTGAATAACCAGGAGACCCATAAAAGCCCCTGATCTCAAATGAGGATAAAAATGCATGCCATCATTTGCATGTAACAATGCAAAACCTGCAGTGCTCGCCTGCTTCTGTAAGCAGCATGGTGAGTGGATGCTCTCAGCCTCCAGTCTGACCAGAGTAGCTGTGCTGGACCCCCACTCTAAGGTCACTTTTGCAGTGTCTTTCTTTCTTTCTTTCTTTCTTTCTTTCTTTCTTTCTTTCTTTCTTTCTTTCTTTCTTTTTTTTTTTTTTTTTGAGATGGAGTTTTGCTCTTGTTGCCCAGGCTGGAGTGCAATGGCACAATCTTGGCTCATCGCAGCCTCCATCCCCTGGGTTCAAGTGATTCTCCTGCCTCAGCCTCCCAAGTAGCTGGGATTACAGGCACCTATCACCACGTCTGGCTAACTTTTTTTGCATTTTTAGTAGAGATGGGGTTTCACCATGTTGGCCAGGCTGGTCTTGAACTCCAGACCTCAGCTGATCTACCTGCCTCAGCCTCCCAAAGTGCTGGGATTACAGGCGTGAGCAACTGCGCCAAGGCTAGCCTTTCGTTTCTCCTTCCTTCCTTCCTTCCGCCCTCCCTCCCTTCCTTCCTTCCTTTCTTTTTTGAGTTGGAGTTTTGCTCTTGTTGTCCAGGCTGAGTGCAAAGATGCCATCTTAGCTCACTGCAACCTCCACCTCCTAGGTTCAAGCGATTCTCCTGCCTCAGTCTCTCTAGTAGCTGGGATTACAGGCATGCGCCACCACACCCCGTTAATTTTGTATTTTTAGTAGAGATGGAGTTTCTCCCTGTTGGTCAGGCTGGTCTCAAACTCCTGACCTCAGGTGATCCGCCTGCCTTGGCCTCCCAAAGTGCTGGGATTACAGGCATGAGCCACTACGCCTAGCCCTTATTTCTTTACTATTATTTGATAACTGGATGGATGGCTTTAATTACAAATGTGTAAGACAGGAAAGGCCATGGTTAAGCCCATTTTACAGATGAGAAAAATTGAGGCTTGGGGGCATGAAAAAAGGTTGCCAGAAATGGAGTAGGTAGAATTATTCCCATTTTATAGACAAGTAGAGAGGCTCAGGGAGTTAAGTCATTTAAGTCATCAACTCAAGGTCAGTATCAGTGTCAGAGCCAGGCCCAGGCCCCTCCGGCCTCAGTAACAGCCTCCTCTTTGAACTCTGAACTAATGGGGCAGTGTTTCACAGAAGACACAGATGGCCTCAGTGACAGGAAAGGCCAGGAGGACAGGTGGCCTGAGATAGCTGAGGTCCTGCAGCAGCTTGGGCCTCACTGAATCAACCTGGGCCTCCCCTCCTGGGTCCCACCTACTCAGATTCTACAGGAAGTGCCCTGGAAAACGTTGCCTCTGCCCAGAGTTTGTGCTCGGAAACCTTTCCTCCCACCCCCGCTGGTCTCTGCAGCTGGGCCTGGCCCCACGGCTGATGAGGATTTAAACCCGTAGCTCCCCAGCACCCCTTCCTCGCGGGACCGTCTCAGAGCAGCCCCAGCTCCTGGTTGGATGACAGGCACCTAGCACTGTGCCTGAAATCAGCACTTCCTTTGGCTTTTGGGTACTCTTTACCCCGAACTTTCTCATGAAATAGGAATGATACCCCAGGGGAAACTATTAAAAGTTTGTAATTGGCTGGACCCGGTGGCTCACGCCTGTAATCCCAGCACTTTGAGAGGCGGAGGCGGGTGGATCACCTGAGGTCGGGAGTTCGAGACCAGCCTGATCAACATGGAGAAACCCCCATCTCTACAAAAAATAAAAATAAAAGTTTGTAATTATAGAAAGGGAGGAGCCCCTGTCCTGATTGATTGATTGACTGATTTTGAGGTGGAGTTTCACTGTTACCCAGACTGGAGTGCAGTGGTGCAATCTCGGCTCATTGGAACCTTCGCCTCCTGGGTTCAAGCGATTCTGGTGCCCCAGCCTCCTGAATAGCTGGGATTACAGGCAGGTGCCACTGCGTTCGGCTAATTTTGTGTTTTTAGTAGAGACGGGGTTTCACCATGTTGGCCAGGCTGGTCACGAACTCCGGACCTCAAGTGATCCGCCTGCCTCAGCCTCCCAACGTGTTGGGATTACAGGCATGAGCCACAGTGTGCACAGCCTCCTTCTTGATTTTTAATAAAAGGACCCAGAGTCTGTCTTGAAGGAGGAAGTGGAAAGGAATGAAAGAAACTTCCAGAGCGTGCCGCCTTCTTTGTGACAGACCCTGTCCTCGGCAGGACCAGCGTGACCTCTCTGAGCCCATGAGCAGAGACTGTTTTTGCCCTGGACGCCCTGGGATGGGCCTTCAAGGCGCTGGCACCCCCTGCCCCGCCGCCGTCTCGGCCTCCGTTCAGGAGCTTCATATCCCCGCCCCTCACCCCCACCCCTGGGCGCTGGAGTCCTGGAGGAGCAGCTGGGAGCTCTGCGGGGAGCAGCCCACGAGGGAAGGAAAGGAGGGCGCCGCCCAGCGTCCCGTGGGGCTTCCACCGCCTCGAGGCAGCCCGGGATCCAGAGGGCGCCTGTACGCGGCAGGGCTCCCTCCCCGCCCCGAGCTCTCCGTGCCCTCGCAAGACTCACCGTCTCCACCCGCCACCTCCTCCAGCTCCCGGGCTCCCCTGCAGCACCCCCACCCCACCGTCCACCCGCCCCGGCGCCGGCTCCCGCAGTCTCCGCCGCTCTCCGCGAAACTCCGCAGCCCGAGAAGGCAGCACCCACCCCGGGGCCGCGGCCTCTCTTCCCCACCGAGGCGTCCGCAGGGCTCCCCCGCGCGGCGCGGGGCTCGGGGGCACAGACGCGAAGGATCCCGAACACCTCCAGAGCGCGGAGGTTAAGGGGGATGAGCCCCGAGAGGCGCGCACCCCTCCCAGGGCGTGGGGACCTAAGGTGGGCACTGGGTCAGAGGAATGGGTAGAGAAGGCAGGATTTGGGGGTCGGCTGGCGCAGAGTAGCGGCAGAACCCCAGTCGAAGCCGGTAGGAGTGGAGATTTCAGACCAAGCCCGCTGGACCCGCGCCCCGTCGCCGGGAGCCTTTTCCTAGCTCCGAGGCGCCCCCTGGGGGCCGGAGCCTGACATCAGGGCGCCCGCACCCAGCCCCGCTCCCAGCCCCGCACCCAGCCCCGCACCCAGCCCCCCTCCCAGCCCCGCTCCCAGCCCCGCACCCAGCCCCGCTCCCAGCCCCGCACCCAGCCCCGCTCCCAGCCCCGCACCCAGCCCCGCACCCAGCCCCGCTCCCAGCCCCGCACCCAGCCCCGCACCCAGCCCCGCTCCCAGCCCCGCTCCTCCTCGACTGCAAACTCCGCCTTATACTTAGGTCTATTTCTGGACTCTCAAAGATCCATTGAGGTCTATTCTGCATTAGTTGGACAGAACCAGTTTTCTTCATGTATGGATAATAATAGAACTCCTTTTTTCTTTCTTTCTTTCTTTCTTTTTTTTTGAGAGAGAGTCTTGCTCTGTCGCCCAGGCTGGAGTGCAGGGGCAAGATCTCCACTCAGTGCAGCTTCCACCTCCCAAATTCAAGCAGTTCTCCTGTGTCAGCCTCCCTAGTAGCTGGGACTACAGGCGTGCACCACCACGCCCAGCTAATTTTTGTATTTTTAGCAGAGAGGGGGTTTCACCATGTTGGCCAGGCTGGTCTTAAACTCCTGACCTTTGGCGATCCGCCCCCCTCAGCTTCCCAAAGTGCTGGGATTACAGGTGTGAGACACCACGCCTGGCCTCTTTGTTTTTTGGTTTTTGTTTTGTTTTTTTTTAAATACAGATGTGGTCGCGCTATATTGCCCAGGCTGGTGTTGAACTAGTGAGCTCAAGATCCCTCCATTTTGGCCTCTAAAAGTGCTGGGACTATAGGCATGAGCCACAGGACCCAGCCTGTTGCGATTTCTTTACCGTCTGAATATATTACTCCTTCAAAAGGAAACCTTATGACATCTTTGAGTGTTTCCAGTGGCAGGAACATGGGCAGGCAGAGTCAGAGATAGCTGGGGACACTCGGGAGCATCCTGGAGGCCCTGGCCGTACAAGTTTGTGGTGCGAACACAGAGGAGCAACATTAACCAGCCCTGCTCTCAGAGGGAATGTGGAAGAAAAAATTCTGGATGCTTGGCGCTTGGCAAGGCCTTTCTTTCTTTCTTTTTTTTTTGAGATGGAATCTGGCTCTGTCGCCCAGGCGGGAGTGCAGTGGCAGGATCTCAGCTGGCTGCAACCTCCACCTCCTGGGTTCAAGTGATTCTCCTGCCCCAGCCTCTCGAGTAGCTGGGATTACAGGGACACACCACTGTGCCTAGCTAATTTTTGTATTTTTAGTAGAGATGAGGTTTTACCACGTTGGCCAGCCTGGTCTCGAACTCCTGACTTCAGGTAATCCACCCGCCTTGGCTTCCCGAAGTGCTGGGATTATGGGCGTGAGCCACTGTGCCTGGCTGGCAAGGTCTTTATACCTACTGTCTGTCTGGCCAAGATTTGTTGAGGGCTACAGGACTAGTGGGTGGGGGAGGCACTAGTGCTCACTAGTCCTGGGGAGGACTCATCTAGGCTCACGAGTATGTGGCTTGCTGCTCCAGGAGTACCCTGCTGCAATCTCAGGGGAGCGGGAAGAAGTCCTCAGCCAGGCTTGATGGAGGAGGGGTGAGCACACAGGGTGTCAGGATAGAGGCCTGGTTGCAAAGGGGTGGATCTAAGGTGGGCATGACGGGAGGCCGTGTTCTAGTGCACCTGGGCTCAGATGGAACTGAAACGGTTGAGGCCAGGTGCGGTGGCTCACACCTGTAATCCCAGCACTTTGGGAGGCTGAGGCGGGTGGATCACTTGAGGTTGGGAGTTCGAGACCAGCTTGGCCAACATGAAGGAACCCCCATCTCTACTAAAAATACAAAATTAGCCGGATGTGGTGGCACATGCCTGTAATCCCAGCTACTTGGGAGGCTGAGGCAGGAGAATCACTTGAACTTGGGAGGCGGAGGTTGCGGTGAGCCAAGATCATGCCACTGCATTCCAGCCTGGTCAACAAGAGTGAAACTCCGTCTCAAAAAAAAAAAAAAAGAGGCTGAGTGCGGTGGCTCAGAACTGTAATCCCAGCACTTTGGGAGGCCAAAGCGGGTGGATCGAAAGGTCCGGAGATTGAGACCATCCTGGTGAGCATGGTGAAACTCCGTCTCTACTAAAAATAAAAAAATTAGCTGGACGTGGTGGCATGCGCCTGTAATCCCAGCTACTTGGGAGGCTGAGGCAGGAGAATCCCTTGAACCCGGGAGGTGGAGGTGGCAGTGAGCCGAGATCACGCCGTTGCACTCCAGCCTGGGCAACAAGACTGAAACTCCGTCTCAAAAAAAAAAAAAGAAAGAAAGAAAAGAAAGTGAAACAGCTTTTGCAAAAATTGTAACAGTGAGAAAATCATAACAGAGAAAGAGGGCTGACCTAACTGACTCCATCTGGCCTCTAACCTCCGAGGTTTCATTGTTCATTCCTGGGTGTAGGCCGAAGGAAGGAACTTAATTTATAGTTTAACTGTGTTTGGGGTTTTTTGGTTTTTGTCTTTTTTGAAACAGGGTCTCCCTCTGTCACCCAGGCTGAGGACATTGGTGCAATCATGGCTCACTGCAGCCTCTGGCTTCCTGGCTCAAGGGATCCTCTTCCCTCAGTAGCTGGCACCACCGGTGTGTGCTAACACGCCTGACTAATTTTTTATGTTTTGTAAACATGGGTCTATGTTGCCCAGGCTGGCCTCAAACTCCTGCGATCAAGTGATCCTCCCGCCTAGGCCTCCTAAAGCTGAGATTACAGGCGTTAGCCACTGCACCCGGCTTCTGAGATCATATAGGTCACTGGGTGGCTGTGTCATTCTGTCACCAGTTGGCCACACCAGTGAAAAACAAATGGTGTAGGGATGGGGAGTCACCTATAGTCATCTGAGGTCTTTCTAGGATTGAACCCCATTTTATTTCATTATTGTTATTATATATATATATATATATATATTTTTTTTTTTTTTTTTTTTTTTGAGATGGAGTCACGCTCTGTCGCCCAGGCTGGAGTGCAATGGCGCGATCTCAGCTCACTGCAACCTCTGACTACCGGGTTCAAGTGATTCTCTTGCCTCAGCCTCCCGAGTAGCTGGGATTACAGGCGCCCGCCACAACACCTGCCTAATTTTTTTGTATTTTTCATAGAGATGGGGTTTCTCCATGTTGGCCAGGCTGGTCTCGAACTGCTGATCTCACGTGATCTGTCTGCCTCGGCCTCCCAAAGTGCTGGGATTACAAGCGTGAACCACTGCTCCTGGTCTTATTATTGTTATTTTTCGAAACAGGGTCTTGCCCTGTTGCTCAGGCTGGAGTGCAGTGATGAGATCACAGCTCCTGGCAGCCTCCAACTCCTGGGCTCAAGAGATCCTCCTGCCTCAGCCTCACAAGTAGCTGAGACTGCAGGCATTCAACACTGTGCCTGGCTAACTTTCCTTGAGTTCTTGTAGAGATGGGGTCTTGCTATGTTGCCCAAGCTGGACTCAAACTCCTGAGCTCAAGCAATCCTCCTATTTCGGCCTCCCAAATTGCTGCACCCAGCCTAAATCCCATTTTACATATGACAAAACTGAGATGTCAAGTGCCCTGCCTGAAATCCTGGATCAGGTAAGGGCTGGAGGCCAGATTGCGATGGAGTTGCCAGAGGCTGCCTGGCGAGGTAACTTGAGCCCCACAGGGGAAGTTAAGAGCTGCAGCTCCTTCCTCTTTTCAGTGTTTTTGGTGATTCTCAAATTAACCACCTGAGGGCGCTGGCGGCTGCTTGCCGCTCGAAGCAAGGGGATCAGGGCTGCAGCTGGCTGAGGAGGCTGTGGCCAGCGCTCTGCAGAGAGACCTCTGGCCTGGCCAGCCTGTCTTCTCTTCAGGGCCCCATGGCCCCCGCCTGCCTCCCAAAGCCAAGCTCACAGCCTTCCCCACCTACACCTCCTCTACGCCCACCCAGGCCTGGGCAGACCACCACCCCAGGTGCCATCTTCGGCTCACCTCCCTGACCCATGCCAACTCTAGCTCTGGGCAGCCTGGCACGCCAACCTTGCTGACGCCTCATCTGGCCAGCCAGGCCCCTGCCATGCTCACCTCGCCTCTTCCATCTTCCCAACTCCTCCTTGGACCCTGTCTCCTCTCTGAACCTGGCCCAGTGGCCGCACGGGGTGTTCCCTCCTTGGCGTTGCCACCGCCCATCTGTCCTGTCATCTCTCTTGTGGGCCAGAGTCACAGGATCTTCAGCTCCCTGAGGGCAGGCCCTGAATGGTGCCCAGGGCAGCCTCTGTGCAGGGCATGGGGTGAGTGAACAGTGTACGTCTCCCGCGGGGGCAGAGGGCGAGTGTTCAGACATGTCAGGGCTCTGGAGGACAGGGACACTGTGGTTGGGCCCCCTGTGCCAGTGTTCTCAGCATTAGGTGACCACAGGACTGGCTTTCTGCTAACCAGACCCAAGAAACTGGCCAAGAAGCCACAGTGACAAGGTCCTAATTGACCCAGATGGACACGCCTGGGGGACAACCTGCCTGAGCTGCCGGGGACCGGGGAGGCCTTAGGCTGTAAGCCCAGCAGCCTCTGCGTCAGGGACTGCCAGGTTCACCAAGCAAGGTTTTCCCACCCCCATGGTGTAGGCGCGGCCCCCTGGGGCTGGGCCTGGAAAATTCTTGCCTTTCCAAGTCTCTTTCCAGCCTTTAGACCCAGGGAAGAGAAGGCCCAGGCTTAGGCCTCTGGCCAGCAGTAGACCGGGGTCTGGTTAGAATTGAATTACATTATTTCCGCAGGGCTCGTCTTTGTGGTTACTTTCTATTTCTGGCAAGTGATATTTGTTTTCCACTTGTGCGGAGGCCTTAACACAGCCCTTTGCAGGGCCTCCTCCGTGGGGGAGGGAGCTGAGACCCAGAGGCATGAGCGTCATCCTCTCCACACTGCCAAAAGGGAAAGACTCCAGCCATGTGCTGTACCCAAGGCCACACTGCTAGAGGATAGAGAAGCTGGGATTAGAACCCAGTGCATCTGACCATCTGACACCAGAGCCTGTGCTTGCTTGATTTTTTTTTTTTTTTAAGATGGGGTTTCACCATATTGGTCAGGCGGTCTCGAACTCCTGAACTCAGGTGATCCGCCCACCTCAGCCTCCCAAAGTGCTGGGATTACAGGTGCGAGCCACCACACCCAGCTATTCTTTCTTTCTTTTTCTTCCTTCCTTCCTTCCTTCTTCCTTCCTTCCTCCATTCCTTTCCTTTTCTTTTTTCTTTCATTTCTTTCTTTCTTTTTCTGATGGAGTCTCACTCTGCCGCCCAGGCTGGAGTGCAGTGGTGTGATCTCTGCTCACTGCAACCTCCGCCTCCTGGGTTCAAGGGATTCTCCTGCCTCAGCCTCCCGAGCAGCTGGGATTACATACGTGCACCACCACACCAGGCTAATTTTTGTATTTTTAGTAGAGACGGGTTTTCACCACGTTGGTCAGGCTGGTCTCGACCTCGTGACTTTGTGATCCACCTGCCTTGGCCCCCCAAAGTACTGGAATTATAGGCATGAGCCATGGTGCCTGGCCTTGCTTTTTTTTGGCGGGGCCGGGGGGATGAAGCCTCGCTCTGTTGCTGTCCAGGCTGGAGTGTAGTGACTCCCTCTCGGCTCACTGCAACCTCCGCCTCCCGGGTTCAAGCGAGTCTTCTGCTTCAGACTCCTCAGTAGCCAGGACTATAGGCACACGCCACCAAGCCCGGCTAAATTTTGTATTTTTAATAGAGACGGGTTTCACCATGTTGGCCAGGCTGGTCTGGAACTCCCAACCTCAGATGATCCTCCTTCCTCAGCCTCCCAAAGTGCTGGGATCACAGGCGTGAGCCACTGTGCCCAGGCAAGCCTGTGTTCTTTCATTTGTCCCACCTGCCAGCTGGTCCGAGATCCTACACCCTGGGGGCTGAATCCCTGGGGACCTACCCTAGGGCTCTCTCTGGGTTCATTTTGGTTGCCATGTTTATTCCCATGACGCTCTTTGTGAGGGCTGCAACTAGAACCATGGAGAGAGCCCGGCAAGTCCATTAGCCACTCAGGCCCTTCTCTGAGCCTCACCCATAGCATCTGCGAAATGGGGCCATTAGTCTGCCCTGCATCCCGCTCAGGGCTAATGTGCGGGTCCACAGAGGTGGTAGACGAGCCCACCGGCCCACAGCCTGGTCCCTACCTCGGCTTCTTCCTGTCGCTGACATTGGTTCTCTCATCTCTCCATCTCCCCATCTCCCCACAAAGTACTGGTGCGCAGAGGCTGCCATGTAACAGAGCTCTTTTGGTTTAGTTGGTTTGTGGTTTTTTATTTTTATTTTTTTTATTTTTTGAGATGGAGTTTCACTTGTCCCCCAGGCTGGAGTGCAGTGGCATGATCTCGGCTCACTGCAACCTCTGCCTCCCGGGTTCAAGTGATTCTCCTGTCTCAGCCTCCCGAGTAGCTAGAATGACAGATGTATGCAACCACGCCCAGCTATTTATTTTTTTGTACTTTTAGTAGAGATGGGGTTTTACCATGTTGACCAGGCTGGTCTGAAACTCCTGACCTCAGGTGATCTGCCCGCCTTGGCCTCCCAAAGTGCTGGGATTACAGGCATGAGCCACCGCGCACGGCTTGGTTCTTTTTGTTATTATTATTATTTTTGGAGACAGGGTTTTGCTGTGTCGCCAGGCTGGAGTACAGTGGTGCAATCACAGCTCACAGCAGCCTTAACCTCCCATGCTCAGGACATTGTCCCACTTCAACCTCCTGAGTAGCTGAGACTACAGGCATGTGCCACCATGTGCAGCTAGCTTTTCTTTCTTTTTATCTTTTTTTAAGATGGGGTCTCGCTCTGTTGCCAGGCTAGAGTGCAGTGGCATGATCTCAGCTCACTGTAATCTCTGCCTCCCAGCTTCAAGCAATTCTCCTGCCTCAGCCTCCCGAGTAGCTGGGACTACAGGCATGTGCCACCATGCCTGGCTAAATTTTGTATTTGTAGTAGAGAAGGGATTTCACCATGTTGGCCTGGATAGTCTCAATCTCTTGACTTTGTGATCTGCCTGCCTCGGCTTCCCAAAGTGCTGGGATTGCACAAATGAGCCACCTCGCCCAGCCAGCTGTATTTTTCAATTAGCATTAATTGCTCCTTGGATAAACCTAATTGGCGATGATACTGCCATTGCGCAAAGCTAGCTAGCTTTTTTTCTTTCTTCCTTCCTTTTTTTTTTTTTTTTGAGATGGAGTCTCGTTCTGTCTCCCCAGCTGAAGTTCAGTGGTACAATCTTGGCTCACTGCAACCTCTGCCTCCCAGGTTCAAGCAATTCTCTTGCCTCAGTCTCCCATGTAGCTGGGATTACAGGCACCCGCCTCCATGTCCAGCTAATTTTTGTATTTTTAGTAGAGATGGGGTTTTGCCATGTTGACCAGGCTGGTCTCAAACTCCTGACCTCAGGTGATCCACCCTCCTAGACCTCCCAAAGTGCTGGGATTACAGGTGTGAACCACCTTGCCCGGCTGTTTTTTTTCTTTTAACAAATGAAGTCTTGCTATGTTGCCAGGGCTGGTCTCGAGCTACTGGGCTCAAGTGATCCCCCCGCCTCCGCCTCCTGAAGGCGTGAGCTGCTGTGCCAGCCAGAGCTCTTTGTCCTGCACAACTGACTTGTGGGTGTCATTTATTAGTTGCATGAGAGGACCATAAGTAATGAATAATGGGATTATAGGCATGAGCCACTGCGCCTGGCCAAAATAAAATTAATTTTTAAAATAAATTATTTTCTTTTTCTCCTTAAACTTCTTTTACTGCAGTTTGCTTTAACTTGTATAAGTGCAGTTTTTTGTTTTTATTTTTTTGAGACAGAGTCTCGCTCTGTCGCCCAGGCTGGAGTGCAGTGGTGCGATCTCAACTCACTGCAGCCTCCACCTCCAAGGTTCAGTTGATTCTCCTGCCTCAGCCTCCCTAGTATCTGGGACTACAAGGCGCGTGCCATCACACCCAGCTAATTTTTTGTATTTCTGGTGTTGACCGGGTTTCACTGTGTTAGCCAGGATGGTCTCAATCGTCTGACCTCATGATCCACCTGCCTTGGCCTCCCAAAGTGCTGAAATTACAGGTGTGAACGATCACTGGACTACATTCTTTGTGATTCTATTGGTGAGCACCCCCGACCTCTCCTGGGAGGCTGGGCCACTGATTGGAGTCTGCAGCATGCTTCTTGTCTGACCCATGCCCAGAGGGCAGCAACTTCCAAGCTTGGCTCCCCAGTGTGGAGCTAGAGCCCTCAGAGGCTTAGAAGACACTCGAGTGCAGAGCCCTTCCAGATTTGGAATGTTCAGCCATCATCTCACCTGCTTTGCAGGCATTTTTGTAAAGCAGCTTGCCTATATCAAGCTTTTCCATGGGATTCAAGTTTATTTCACAGAAACCCCCATACTTTTTCTGTTGCTCCTCGTGGTTGAGCAACTTACACAACACTTAGTTACATTCAGCGTTGCCACACGGCTCAACAGACGCAAACCGGTTTGGGGACAAACACCCTGATCTGGGAAGCATGGAACTCAGCAGGTACTCAGCCACCTGGCAGGCAGGGAGGGAGGGGTTCCAGTGGTGAGAACAGCTCCCGCCTCCATGTTCTGTCACCGGGCGTGGACCCTGGGAGCATCCTCCTGGCTGAAAATGGGATAGCATTTTCCCCGCACCTCCTGGGACCTGTGCAAAGCCAGGTGCTCCTGCTGGTCCCTACTCCTTGGGTTGACAGCATGCCCTCTGGCTCCCTCCCCTCCTTGGTCCAGATGCCCACCCAGAATTGGGGCCCCTCACCCTCCTTGCCAAATTCTTTTTTTTTTTTTAAAGATGGGGTTTCACTATGATGGCCAGGCTGGTCTTGAACTCCTGACCTCAGGTGATCCACCCACCTTGGCCTCCCAAAGTGCTAGGATTACAGGCGTCAGCCACCGCACCCAGCCCTCCTTGCCAAATTCTTATCTTACACCTGGTTACCAAAAAT
>CAUYQU010018825.1:0-55702 GCA_963574635.1 Cheracebus regulus
TGTGGCTCCTCTGCCGGGAATCTCCCGGTCTGTGGGCAACAAAAATTCGTCGGAAAGTGCGGCGTCCACTCGTTCTCTGCGCTTTCACTGGGAGCTACATTCCTGAGCTGTTGCTAATCGGCCATCTTGGATCTCTCCTTCTTAATACGCATTTTTAGACTGTATTCTAGCCTGGGCAATAAAACAAGAATCCCATTCTCTCTCCCTCTTTCTCTTCCTCTTTCTTTCTTTCATTCTTTTTTTCTTTCTTTTGCTGTTTCTTTCTTTCTCCTTTTCTCTCTTAAAAAAAAAAACAAAACAAAAAAAAAAAAAAAAAAAAAAAAAATAATTCCCATATTATATTTTTCATCAGATTTTAATATTGTCAATGTTATTTCTTTTAGAATGTCTATGCAGAATATGTGTATATCCTGATAATAATATAATGAATCTGCTTCATTATGTTACATATTTCTAAGTTCGAATAAAAATAGTATTACATATATCTCAGATTTGAAAAAAGACTATATCTACTAAATTAGGGTAAATGCTCTTTGAGAATTTCCACACACGTTTGAATTTTCAGAACACAGTCAAGATTTTTTGAATCTCATAATAAATAATAGGGTTTCAAGCTCTTGTAAGGTTTTTAAAGAATTTTGTTACCCTAGCACATTAATCACCACATTGGAGACTTTTCAGCCTAATTTATGAAAAACAGATGATTTCAACATTACCTGTATTACCTATGTTGTTCTAAACAATATAGCTATTGCATGAAAGCAGTAAAAAACAATCAAATAGTAGAGGAACTATCATTACATATATAATCACACAGTCATTTAAATGTTAAATGGTTAGGTTTGCAAAGAAAGCTTAGTGTAATCGGTGAGTATAAGGAAAACAATGAACATGAAAAGTAATAACTTTATTTGCTGCAAAGATTAGTTCAAAATATATCATGGGAAACCCTTTCATTAACAGTAGCAAATATAGCCACAAAATAATTAGAATAAGCACAAACAGAAAAGTATGGGTCATATATGAAGAAAAAACTATCAACTATTAAATATATTTAAAAGAAAGAAATTAAATGGTTGGCATATTATAGAACAGAAAGTTTGAACCTTTGCCATATAAGTCCTTAAAAAGTAATGAAATTCCAATCTGAAACATAATTTCTCATTTTACAAATTTGGAAAAGTGATTTTAAATTCCTCTGAAAGAAATTAAATACCTAAAAATAAAATGACGGCGCCATAATGCCACAGTACATTGTAAAGATACAATAAGAAATGAATAATTCATGATTCAGGGTTAATACTATTAATACCTATGATTTAGTAGGCATCAGAGTTAATTGGAAAATGAAAAATTGTTTAGTCAGTGATGTTGACACTCTTTATTAGCTATTTTAAAACGTGTTTCACTAAGGTATTTGGGGAAATAAACACTAAAGATAATTAAATAACATTTCGGTGTATGTTACTCTGAAATAATTGTAATAGATACAAAAAGCATAAAATACAATAACATTCCTGTATGTTACTGTGAAGTAACTACAATATGTACAAAAATTATAAAATATATCTAACTCGGGCAACAAAAATATATAAACTGCTTAAGAATAAAACTACCACAATTATGTAAAATCTAGAAGATAAAAATAGTAACACTTTACTGAAGTCTCTAAAAGAAGAAAGAGAGAGATATGTCAAAATCCTGAATAAAAAGACTAAAAATTCTAAAGATGTCAATTTGTCCAAATAAATAAATATATTCAATGTACTTCTGAGCAATTCCACAATGGGAATTTGTGTGAAACTAATTATATTTGAAAGAGAAAGTGAAGATAAACATCTTACATATTTGTTCAAAAGATAACACATGAAACATGGTTTCCAAAGTCTGAAGATTATTGTAAGAGAGAGAAATATATAGAAAGATGGCTAAATAGAAACCTCCTGTGAGTATCTTCCTGTGGGAACGCCAAATGAAATACCTATCCATACAGAAAATCACTTTCATAAGAAGCAAAAATCAGGTGAGTGATCACAGAATCTTCTTCTAACATAATACCAAGGAAAAAGGCATTGAAAAGGGTAAGAAAGACAGTCTCGCGTTGCCTACACCACCCCTCTCCCAAGGCCCCTGGCAGTGTCCTGCAGAGAGAGAATCTGTGTGCTTGGGGGAGAGAGCCCCGTGAGTGAGGAGTTTTGCATGGGAACTCAGTGCTGCTCTGTCACAGTAAAACACAACACAGCAGAATTCTGCTGGTGCCACAGAGGCGGCATCTAGACTGGGCCAGAGGCGAATGCCTGCCCCAGTGAAACAAAACCAAGTCCCTGCCACTTTCATCACTGACTGAGTAAAGTGGGCTGGAGCCCAGAATAAATTTGAGAGGCAGTCAGGCCATAGGATTACAGTTACTGGGCAAGCCCTGGTCCCAGTTGCACTGGTCTCAGTTGCACTGGACTTGGGTTGTACAAGACCCATTGCAACACCAGCTATGGCAACCAAGGAGTGCCTATCTCACCCCTCCCCCTCCTCCAGGCAGTGCAGCTCAGGAGGAGACTCTTCACTTGGAGAAAGGACAGGGAAGAGTACAGAAATACTGTCATGCAACTTGGGTTCCAGCTCAGCTACAGTAAAATAAAGCACTAAGCAGATTTCTGAAACCGCTAATTCCAGGTCAGAGCTCTTGAATGACATTTCTAGACCCACCCTGGGCCAGAAGGGAATCTGCTATCCTGAAGAGAAGGACCCATTTCTGGCTGGATTTGCCATCTACTGACAAGAGAGCTCCTGGTCCTTGATTAAACATCAGCAGTAACTAGGTAGTCGTCACCATGAGCCTTGGACAAGACCCAGTACTGTGCTGCCCTCTGGGATGACCCAGCACAGTCCCAGCTGTGGTGGCCACAAAAGTGCTTGCATCGCCCCTCCCCCAACTCCAGGAAGCCTAACATGAAGAGAAATTTCTCCTGATTACGGGAAAGAGAGAGGGAAGAGAATGAGAGTTTGCCTAGTAGCCCAGGGAATTCTTTCATTTAAAAAAATTTTTTATTTTACTTTAAGTTCTGGGATATATGTGCTGAACGTGCAGGTTTGTTACATAGGTATACATGTGCCATGGTGGTTTGCTACACCTATCAACCGTCATCTAGGTTTTCAGCCCGGCATGCATTAGGTATTTGTCCCAATGCTCTCCCTCCCCTTTCCCTCAAACCCTGCAACAGGCCCCCGATGTGTGATGTTCCCCTCCCTGTGTCCATATGTTCTCATTGTTCAACTCCCACTTATGAGTGAGAACATGCAGTGTTTGGTTTTCTGTTCCTGTTAGTTTGCTGAGAATGTTAGTTTCCAAAAAATATGGAACGCTTCTCAAATTTGCTTTCTTGTCTTACTCGAGCCTTCCACTCCCTCTCGGAGTCCATAAAGGGTGCAGCATTTCTGAGCTTAGGGCGCCGCCTAGTGCTAATACGGATGCAGTGACCACGGGTTTAGATCATAGCACTCAATCCCTTCTAAACACATGGAAAGCCTTCTCAGGGACTACTACAAACGGGCCCAGACTCTGAAGATTAAAATAAGTAGCTAACTCCTCAATGCCCAGACACCGAGAAATGTCCACAAGCATTAAGAACATGAAGGAAAACACGACATCTTCAAATAAACTAAAAAAAGCACCAGTGACCAATCTTAGAGTGTTGGAGATATGTGACCTTTCAGACAGAGAATTCAAAATAGCTGTCTATAGGAAGGTCAATGTATTTCAAGACAACACAGAGAATTCAGAACTCTATCAGAGAAACACAACAAAAGACTGGAATAATAATTTTTAAAAACAAAGCAGAAATTCTGGAATTAAAAAATTCAATTGATAAACTGAAAAATACATCAGTCTCCTAAAAGCAGAATTAATTAAGCATAAAAAATAATTAGCAAACTTGAAGACAGGCTATATGAAAATACACAGAGAGAGAAGAAAAAAAAAATAAAGACACACACCTGCAAGATTTAGGAAAAAATGCCTCAAAGTGGAAAATCTAAGAGTTACTGACCTTATAGAGGTGGGGGTGGGGGAGAGAGAGAGATGTCAAAGTAGAAAGTTTATTCAGAGAAATAATAACAGAGAACTTCCCAAGCCTAGAGAGAGATATGAATATTTGTACCCCAAAAGTTTATAAAACATCAAGCAGATTCAACCAAGATAAAACCACCTCAAGCCATAAAATGATAAAACTCTCAAAGATCAAAGATAAAAAATGGACACTAAAAGCCTTAAAAGAAAATAAACAAATACCATATAAAGGAGTTTCCATATGTCTGGTAGTAGTCTTATCAGTGGAAACTTTACAGGTAGAGAGAGAGGCAATGACATATTAAAAGTGGTGGGGAAATAAAATCCAACCTAGAATATTATATCTGGCAAAATTATCCTTAAAACATGAAGAAGAAATAGACTTTCCAGGACAAATAAAAGCTGAGGGATTTCAACACCAGACTTATCTCATAAGAAATGCTAAAATGAGTTCTTCAATCAGAATGAAAATGATGCTAGTTAACAAAAAGAAATCATCTGAATATAAAAACCTCCCTGGTAATAGTAAGTACACAAAAAGATAGACTATTCTAACACTGTAATTTTGGTGTGTAAACCACTTATATCTACAGTTAAACAATTGAAAGGCAAACCTATCCAAAATTATAACTACAGGTTTTTAAGATATAGAGAGTATAAAAAGATACAAATAGAAGCAATCAAACGTCAAAAAAAAAGGGAAAATGGAATTAAAGAGCAGATTTTTAAAAAGTGTTTTCTTTGCCTGTTTTCCTTTCTTTGCAATCAGAGTTAAGTTATCATCTGTTTGAGTAATTTGTTATAATATTTTTTCAAGCCTCATGGTAACCACAAAACAAAAACCTATAACAGATACATAATACACAAAATGAAGAAATTAAAACATACTGTCACAAAAAGTCATTTCTATACAAAGGAGGGAGGAAGAAAGGGAAGGAAGGAGGGAAGGAAAGAGGGAAGGAAGAAAGGAGAGAAGGTATGGAGGGAGGAAGGGAAGAAGGAAGGAAGCAAGAAAGGAAGGAAGATAAGAAAAACAGTGAAACAACCAGAAAACAAATAAGAAAATGGCAGTAATAAGTTTTACCTACCAATAGTAGCATTACATTTAAATGGACTAAATTCTCAAACCAGAAGATGCAGAATGGCTGAATGAATTAAAAAACAAGACTCACCTATATGCTGTTTACTAGAAACTTATTTCATCTTTATCGGTGAAGACAAAAGGAAACTAAAAATAGAGGGATGGAAAGACATTTATGCATATAGAAATCCCCCTAAAAACAGGCCGAGCTATACTTATATCAAATAAAATAGATTTCAAGATAAAAATTGTAAAAGGAGACAAGGTCATCATGTAATGATAAAGCGATCAATTCAGTGATAGGGTATAATAATTGTAAATATATATGCACCCAGCACTCTAGCACTCAGATATGTAAAGCAAATACTATTAAAGAGAGAAATAGATCCCAATATAATTGTAGTTAGGAACTTCAACACCCACTTTCAGCATTAGACAGATCATCCAGACAGAAAATCAACTATAAAAAAAATCTGACTTTATCTTCCATATAAACCAAATGAACTTCATAAATATTTACAGAGCATTTTATCCAATGGCTGCAGAAAACATATTTTTCTTCTCAGCAAATGGAACGTTCTTAATTATAGGTCATGCTAGGTCACAAAATATGCCTTAAATAATTCAAATAATTAAAATTATACCGAGTATATTTTCTGACCATAACGAAGCAAAACTAAAAATCAATAACAAAAGAAACACTGGAAACTATTCAAACACATGGAAATTAAACAATACACACTTTGGGAAGCTGAGTCAGGCAGATCACTTGAGCTCAGGAGTTTGAGATCAGTCTTGGCTAGCGAAATCCCATATATACAAAAAGACAAAAATTAGTTGGTGTGGCATGTGGCTGTAGTCCCAGGTACTTCGGAGGCTGAGGCAGGAGAATCACTTGACCCTGGGAGGCAGAAATTGCTTTGAGCTGAGATTGTGTCATTACAATCCAGCCTGGATGATGGGAGTGAAACATTGTCCCTTATCACCTTCCCCCACTCCAAAAAAATAAAAATAAAAAAAAAAGAAAGAAAGAAAAAGAGGAAGAAGAAGAAAAGTAAAGATTTCCTGAAAGAAGTGAAAATGGAAAAACAACATATCAAAACCTATAGGCTACAGCAGAGGCACCACTAAGAGGGAATTTCACAGCACTAACTGCCTATGTCAATACAGTAGAAAAAGTTCAAATAAAAAACCTAATAATACATCTCACAAAACTAGAAAAGCAAGAGCGAACCAACTGAAAACAGAAGAATGAGAAGTAATAATAAAGATAAGAGCAGAAATAAATGAAATTGAGACTTAAAAATCAAAATATAAATGAAACAAAAAGTTGATTTTTTTGAAAAAAATAAGCAAAATGAACAAACCTTTAACCAGATAGAAATAGGCCACTCAAATCAATAAAATCTGAGATGAAAAAAGCCATTATAAGTAACACTTCAGAAATTCAAAGGATTATTAGAGACTGTTATAATCAACTTTTTGCCATTAAGTTGGAAAACTTCAAAGAAATGAAAAAAACTCCTAGACATGTACAACCTACCAAGATTCTAATGATATAGAAGCAGTAATAAAACGTCTCCCATCAAAGAAAAACCCAGAAACTGATTACTTCACTGCTGAGTTCTATGAAACATGTAAGGAAGAACTAATACTAATCCTACTCAAACTATTCCAGAAATAGAAAAGAAGAGAATACATCCAAACTCATTCTGACGTCAGTATTACCTTGATACAAAAACCAGAAAAAGACACAACTTAAAAGAAAACTACAGGACAATATCTCTGGTGAAAATAGATGCAAAAATTTTCAACAAAATAAAAGCAAACCAAATTCAACAACACACTAAAAAGATCATTTGTGATAATCAAGTGGGATTCATCCCAGGAACACAAGCATGGTTCAACACATGCACATCAATAAATGGGATACATCATATCAGCAAAATGAAAGACAAAACTATATGATCATTTCAATTGGTGACAAAAAGTATTTGATAAAATTCGATATCTCCTCATGCTAAAAATGCTCAAAGGACTGTGTACAGAAGAATTATACCTCAAAACAATTAAAACTAAATATGACCAACTCACAGCTAGTATCACACTGAATGGGAAAAATTGGAAAACCTTTTCTCTAAGATCTGGAACAAGACAAAGAAGCTCACTTACACTGCTTTCATTCAACTTAGTGCTGGAAGTCCTAGCCAGAGAAATTTTAAAAAAAAAAAAAAAAAAAAAAAAAAAAGTGGAATAAAGGGCATCCTAGTTGGAAGGGAAGAAATCAAATTATCTTTGTTTGCAGGCAATATGTTCTCATATTTATAAAAACTTAAAGACGCCACCAAAAAAAAAAAAAAAAAACCCTGTAGAACTGATAAGCAAATTCAGTAGGATTGCAGGTTACAAAATCAACATACAAAAATCAGTAGCATTTTTATATGCCAATAGCAAACAATCTGAAAACTGACCCAGGAAAGTAATCCCATTTACAATGCCTACAAATAAAATTAATACCTAGGAATCAACTTAACCAAAGTGAATCTGAAAGAACTCTATCACAAAAACTACAAAACATTAATGAAAGAAATTGAAGAGGACACACAAAACAATTGAAATATATTCCATATTCTGGGTTGGGAGAATCAACATTGTTAAAATGTCAATATTACCCCAAGCAATCTACACATGGATTGCAATCCCTGTCAAAATACTGATGGCATTCTTCATAGAAATAGAAACAAAAATCCTAAAATTTATATGGAACCGCAAAGACCCAGAATAGTCAAAGCCATACTGTGCCAAAGGAACAAAACTGGAAGCATGACTTATAAATTATACTACAAAACTATAGTAACCAAAATAATATGTTACTGGCCTACACTCAGCCACATAGACCAATGGAACAGAATAGAGAGCCCAGAAATAAATCCATGCATTGCAGAGGTGTCTAATCTTTCAGCTTTCCCAGGCCACATTGGAAGAATTGTCTTGGGCCACACACATAAAATGCATTAACATTAATAATAGCTGACAAGCAAAAAATAAAAAATAAAAAATCTCATAATGTTTTAAGAAAGTTTATGAATTTGTGTTGAGCTGCATTTAAAGCTATCCTGGGCTACATGTGGCTTGCAAGCTGCAGTTTGGGCAAGGTTGATTCATAATCAGTTCATGTTCGACAAAGCTGCCAAGAATATTCACTGGGAAAAGAAAAGTCTCTTCAATAAATGGTTCTAGGAAAACTGAATACTCACATGCAGAAGAATGAAACTAGACTCATTTTTTTCACATTATATGAAAATCAAACCAAAATTGATTAAAACTTAAATTTAGGACCTGAAACTATAAAACTACTAGAAGAAAATTTTGGGGAAACATTCCAGGACATTGATCTGGGCAAATATTTCTTGAGTAAGACCCTAAAATCACAGGCAACCAAAGCAAAAATGGACAAATGGGCTCATATCATGTAGAAACACTTCTTACAGCAGAGGAAGCAATCAACAAAGTGAGGCAAAAACCCACAGAATGGGAGAAAATATTTGCAAATTACTTATCTGACAAGAGATTAGTAACTAGAATATATAAGGCATAGAAACAACTAAATAGGAAAAAGACAAATAATTCAATTTAGAAATGAATAAAAGATCTAAATAGACGTTTATCAAAAAAAGAAGATATACAAATACCAGAAGGTATATTAAAAAATTGTCAACATCATTAATCATTGTAGAAACAGAAATCGAAACTACAAAGAGATATCATCTCACTCCAACTAAAATGGCTTTTGTCAAAAAGACAAGTAATAATGAATGCTAGCAAGGATATGGAGACAGCCTCTTATCTTGTTGGTAGAAATGTAAATTAGTTCAAACACTATAGAGAACAGCATGGAGATTCCTCAAAAAACTTAAAACAGAACTAACATATTATCCATTAATCCCATCACTGGGTATACATCCAAAAGAAAGGAAACAGAATGCCAAAGAGATATCTCTACTCTTAGGTTTATTGCACCGCTATTCACAATAGCCAAGATAGCAAAGCAAACTAAGTGTTCATCACTAAAGAAAATGTGGTACATATATACAATGGAATATTATTCAGCCATAAAACAAATGAAATCCTGTCTTTTGCAACAGCATGGATGAAACTGAAGGATATTACTTTAAGTAAAACAAGCCAGAGACAGAAAGACAAATATTTCATGTTCTCCCTTATATGTGGGAGTTATATATAAAAAATTGAGTTCTTGGAGACAGAGAGTAGAACAACAGTTACCAGAGTCTGGGAAGTGTAATATGGACGGGTGAGGGATAAAGAGTGTAATGGGTACTCTTGTACTCATGGGTACAAAATAGAGTTAGATAGAATGAATATCAAGTATTCAGTAGCACAATAGGGTAACTATAATTATTTTAAAGTAAAGGAGTAGAATTGGAAGGTTCCTAACACAAAGAAATTATAAAAGCTGGAGGTGATGGATATTCCAGTTACCCTGATTTGATCATTACACAATGTATGCCAGCATCATACATATGCCCAATAAATATATACAACTATTATGCTCTCATAATTAAAATCAAAAATTAAACTGAGATTGTGAAATTATAGGAATTTAAAGTACAAGCAATTTGTAATAAACAAACAAGGAAACCTAGAATAAAATCCTACAAACCAACTTCTCTATATCTGATATTATATTTAATGTTAGAGGTAGAATTGCAAACCAGTAGGAAAACTGTAAGTTATTCAATAAATGTCCTATTAGTTATTGAAACTGTTTAGAATATTCCAGATAAATTAACAATAACCTTCAATTCATTTAGAATTATCTGTATGGTTTAATATACCTAAATGTATATAAATATTAAGGGATATATCCAAACATTCAATCAGAGAAATATAACTTAGAAAGAGAGTTTTGTGTGGAGAAGGCTTTCTATGTAAATACAAAACGCAAAAATTTCAGAAAAGATAATTCATGTGGCTACATAAATAATCCTCTATTATATGTGCTATGATATTCAGTGTTGAAAAGTCTTCTACAAATCAATTAACATTTTTCAAAAGATAAACAGTTTACTCAGAGTAAAAAATGACATAAGCCACTACATTTCTTAAAGTGTAACCTAACACAATTATTCATGGAAATTTAAATAAAGCAACATTGAGATGCCAATTTTTTCTCACCTAGATATTAACAAGTGAATTATAAGAAGTAAACATACTTCTGTATTGCTAACGATATTATAAATTGTTATAAATATTTTATAATGAAAGCCACCCTTTTAGTGAACAATTTAGCAGTATCTAGTAAACTTATTTACATATGTTCAAATATGTTGACCTAGCAATTCCATTTCTAGGCATCTATCCTACAAAATTTATGTTCTACAGAAATATACATTAAACATTTAACTATTAATAAATGTAAAATCATTACAAAGAAACTACGTTTCCATCGTCAGTGTGGGATTAAATAAATTATAGTGCATCTGTGCAATTGCAGAAAGCCAAAAAACAAGGTAGATTTCTGTACATTGACAAGAATAAGTTTCAAAGTATTCTTGTAAGTAAGAAAACTAATGACAGAACAGTATGTAAGGCATGTGCTTATTTATGGTAAATAAGCAAAAAGCAGAACTCTGTATTTCTATTATTTTATAACATATTAGAAAGCAATAAACATCAAACTTTTGTGATTGCTTATGAAAATAGTAATATTGGAGAAACATTAAGGGTAGTGATACTGGAAAATTGAACATTTAACTAACTATACTTAACTATTTTTTAAGATAGAATGCATTGAGGTATTCCATGCAATTTTTATAAACCAAAGATAGTAAAATATTTGATGAAAAAACTGACAAAACTGTGAAAATCTACAATAAACTACATATATGCCAAAAAGAGAAATTTTTAAATTAAAAAATATTTAGACATAACAAAACAACAAAAGAATATATTGATAGCTTAAATAAAATGTAAGTAATAGTTTTCTATATCAGATATTAAAAAGAAATTAAAAAACAATAAACTAAGTATACTTGGGCTGAATGCATTATGAAAAGGTAACACTATTTAAAACGAAGAATTTGTACACAGTAATAAAAAATTATTAGGAATCCAACTAGTAAGTACACAAGAAAAAGGAGATCATATGAGAATTGTTAGTGGCAATAACAGACAATAATTACAACAATTACAGTCAGTCAAATAAAAAAGAAAAGCAAAGTTAAAGAATGGAATGTATTTCAGAGAGAGGAAGGCCTGGGCTCATTCACCCTGCCACATACACCGCCAGGAAAACCTGTGTCAAACAAACAAGCTGAATTTATTCATATTGCTGCCTGGAAGGGGAAAGAAATACTCAGAACAGAGTTTCAAATAACATCTCATAAAGAAGAGTTTACAAAGTTTTGTTTTGTTTTCTATTTCATTGTTTTTGATAAAGATAAGAAATGGTTGAAACTTGAGTGATTTGGGGGGATGAATTTTGGAAGGAGGAGCAGGACCTAAGTAGTATTTGGGTAAAACAGGTCATGCTGAAGATACTTTCTATTTATTGGGCTTTTCAAGCCAGGAAAGGATAATGCAGAATTAGCGGACAGAATACATGTGCAGAAATCTTTCCGGTTTGTTGGGAGGTACTGTAGCAGACACTCTTAAAAGTCCACCCTGATGGTTATATCCACTTGAGTTAACATGATGCTGTGCACAGTCCCTCACACCCTCAAAGCTTCCCATAGTAAGCATTTTCCTTTGTCTTTTCTAGCTGAAGACTTTCTAGCTCACCAGGACAAATGTCATCCAATGGATGACGGGAACGCCAGCCTCCAGCCTCCAAAGGCACAATTTGGAGCTGTTTTCCACACAGTTTCTCAGTGACTCATGACATAGCTAAGATATATCAGAGCATATCTCAAGATATGCTTATTAAAGTATGAACAGAGCCTCCTCACCAGTCCACGTTTTTATTCTACCTTGTATAATTTCACAGTATCTATCCTTATTCTGCTAAATGTATATGGTTATTTTTTCCACCCTATTTTACCAACGTAGGTTACTGCACTCTGGATCTCAATTTTTGCATTTTTAAAATGTAGATAAATATAATACCTAGACTAGAGTATACTTGTAAGGTTTAAATTAGTTGAGGTTAACAGCTTAGATGTGTCTAATTAATATTAAAAATAATAATAGTCATTTTGTTACTATCATTATTATAGTTATTGTAGTTGTTATTACTCAAGTTTCTTGCATATATCCTGCCTCTAAGGAAATAATTCTCTACTTTTTCAACAAAAATAACTTTCAGCCTTTTCTCACCATTTAGCACTTTAAGAATTTGCTCAAAATGTTCTTTTAAAAAATTCCTTTAAATGAGATGTTTAATCTGAAACTAATTGTGATTAGTGTCAATACATTTTTAAAATGTAATATACAGAACAAAAATCTCCTAGCATATATAATAAGGATATAACTTGATAAATTCTCTCAAAATGAAAATAACTCTGAACCCAATACCCAGATCAAGATACAGAATACAGCGAATGCCCCAGGACCTCCTTGTGCCATCTTCTGTAACAACCTCCTTCAAGGGTAACCGCTATTCCAACGTTCTAAAAGAAAGATTGACTTTGCCTTTTTTAAGCTTTTATGTTAATTAAACCACTGCTATCTGAGTTATTTTTTTGTATCCGGCTTCTCTCCATTCAATATTGTATTGGGGAGATTTATCCACATCATTGGGGCTTTCTAAAGCTATTGTTATCTTATATCCCAAATGGATTAGGAGCTTCTTGATAGAATTGAGACTTTTATTTGGATCCCTTCATATACTTGATATACACAATACCTGAATAGATGCTCAGAAAATCCTTTTGGAATAAATATTTTGACTCCTTGCTTCTCCTAACAATAATCCCTCTCAAAACATTTTCAAAACCTTCCTGTATCAATCACTACACTTATCTATTCTTCATGGTTTCCTTCTGTAAACTACCATTACCTACCTTCCCCAGATCTCCTTACTTCTTTACAAATATTTCTATGTGCTGATATGTGTTTAAAACAGAGATTTATAAAAGGAGAAATGAATAAATATTCAAAACTCCTACTAAATAGTGACAAAGGATGTAACCACTGGTATCATGTTCTTCTTCAGTTCTATATTAATTGTACCTTCACCATAGATATTTTCACAATTTACACAGACTGACTCTCAGGTATCATTGAATCACCTTTTGTGTCATCTCTCTTTCCCATTACTGGAACAAATATGTAGATCATATTCTTTATTATCTGTACCATTCAACTTCTTTAATTGAAATTTCTAGCTGGTCGACTAAGGAATACAGGGAAATTGGTATCTGAACAAAAAACAAAAGGCTATACCTTATAGATAATGTTATTTTCCTTTTTAGGAGCACTTTTTAAAAGTTCACTCTGATTTTGGTTTATGAATTTGATATGTTTTTAAATAAGTTTTAAATCTGTTGCTTCTTAAAATGCTTTTAAAAAGTCCCAATTGAACATTAGAAAGGAAAATCAGAGAGAGCCAATGACAGGGGGAATAAAAGTACAGCAAACAGACTACAGTTGTTTTTAAGATGAAAATTAAAACGATATGGCTGAGGAACAATTATGTCTTTTCATTTCTTTTTGCTCAAAAAAAAAATAGAGATGTTTGAAGTAAATGTATGATATTTTAGTTTACTGTGAACCTAACAAATGCACTACCCACAAGTCTGTTATAGCACAGATGAAGTTAGTTCAAAGTGACAGAGAGGAAAAGCACCATTAAGATTTCATAACTCTGCTACCAAACTCACATTCCGAACACCTGGTGAACTTGCATATTTGAGGAAAGGTAGAGAGAACTTCTAAAAATGAAACTGAAAAACCTGATTACATGCAGGTGTAGCAACTGTAAAGTGCATCAAGTTCTTTGAGATTAGGTCTTCATTACTTAAATCATTTGGAATATCCTGGAAGCTCAAAAAGTTACTCAGTAGTTGAGAAAAAAAGTTCTTCTCTGAGTTGATCTTTACTAATTATTTTAGTGCTACCTTGAAAATAACATGCATCTTGAGCTTTAAGATCACAAAGTAGACAATGTTTTCCTTTTGCTATAAAATCTAGACAAGAAAATTTTCTTAAGTTGAGGAGAATATCTATATGCATAATATCTTCTTATCAATCAGCCATATCAAAGACTCCACACATGGCAATGATTATTTTATTAGTGTGAAAAGAATCAATGTTTTCTATTTTGCTCAGTTTGTTTTACTTAAACCTAACTATATTTTACAATAATTCACAATGTTGGTATTACTTACATTCTGAAAGTTATCCCTAAGAACAAAGTTTTTTCACATTTATATTGGACCTGAAAGTCAAATCATTATTTTTCATTTCTAATGTAGTTACACTTTTTATCTATATGAGGGTAACTGATACCTGTGTTCCTTGAGACGGCTTTGAAATGCACAGAGATTTGAACTTTATGTAGCTGGAGTTCTTCCTAACAACTTATTTTCTCTTCAAATCAATTTTTCAAAAAAAAAAAGAAGGAAAACAACTTCTTTTAAATACTGACTGCGTGTTTGAATGTCAAATACAGTGAACTTTCTATCTGTCAAGACTTTTCTAGTCAGATGCTCGACAAAATTTACTCTCATTCCAATTTACTCATTTTCTGTATCCTTCTGTTTCTTATTTCTACTATCTTTATGTTTTTGAAACACTTAGAAGGGGCATTTTCTAGACAGAGAAAGCAACTGAAAAAAAAAATCACCAGTAAGCAGTTTGAAAACTTATTTGATGATTCTAACGAGAATACAAAAGGCAAATGTAACTTATTTGTTTTTGAAAATTTCTATATACCATAGAGGTTATTTTTAAGTAGGAGTCATTGCCCCTGAATTAATTCATTTAAACATGTCAGTAAATGGTACAATAAATGTATGTTAGGCAGCTTACTCTTGGTGACTGTATCTCTCACCCTTCACAGAGAGCCACACACCATTTTATTTGAAAAGGAGGGGTGTTTTCACACAATACTGGGATATGCCTACGATTCTGCATTGTGATTTGCTATAATGAAGCTATGAAACTTTTGTTTCACGTAGTTTAATTTTATTATAAGAATAAGAAAATAATCACTGATTAAACACTTGAACTTAGAGCTCATATCTGGTATTGACTCATTCAATTTCACAATGATTGTGTGTGTGTGTGTGTGTGTGTGTTGCTATGAATTACAATAATATCTCACATATAATATTCCTGGCTTACTCTAATTTAAAGAAAGGGCTCTCTTATTTAAATTAACAACTATATTGTTGAATACATCACATGCATGGGGACTGTCATGAAGACAACCCTACTGTTCTTCTTGTTCAAGATTATCAGATGTTTGCTAAGATTGGTTTAACCTGGGTTGTCTGAGTGTGGTTGATTATGAAAGTGAAGATTGGAATAATCTTGAATATATTAGCAAAAATCCAACAGACACCAAGTAGAAATATCCATCCTTATAAAGTAATTATCATATTTCCACTATTATTGTATTTACTTTGTCAGGTTGTATGGTTGGTATGGTAAGCGTAATAGCTTTGTGAATGTTATTGTACTTACTATAAAGTCTCAGGATACACATTTTTTTTTCAAATTGGCATGCAAAAAACTTATCTCACAAGCATTTTGTTAGGACCTAATATAAACAGCTTATCATCCAATAGCTTCTTGTCCTGACTGTTTTATCATAGCTTTAAAAAAATCTCTGAAATCATTTTAAGAACAAATTTTACACCAATATATCATGCTGGAAGAAGCATATCATCATGTGTGTATTTTGTATCCTCATATTACCAAGCATATTTTTTGTGTATCAGAGATATTTAATAAGCATTTATGCAGGTAAATAATGGAACAAAAATTGCCTTATATCTTGTATTAGTTCATTCTTTCATTGCTATAAAGAATGACTTCAGACTGAGTAGTTTATAAAGTAAAGAGGTTTGGTTGGCTCACTGTTCCACAAACTGTATAGGAAGCATAGCTGGGGAGGTTTTAGGAAACTTACAATCATGACAAAAGGCAGGCATGTCAAGGGGAAGCAGACACATTTTACATGCCCAAGTAGGAGGAAGAGACAGAGGGGTGAGGTGCTATACATTGTTAAACAGCCAGATCTTGAGAGCACTCACTCACTATCATGAGAAAAGCAAAGAGGAAATCCACCCCCATGATCTGATCACCTCCCACCAGGCCCCTCCTTAAACACTGGGGATTATAATTTGACATGAGATTTGGGTGGGGACACAACTACAAACCATATCTCCTAGATTCTAGTATCTCCTAGATTCTAGTACTACAATTGAACATTTTATACTATCTAAGGAAGAGTTCATGTTGATATAAATCTAGCCATAATAATATGATCCAAGGAAATAACTGCTAATATTCTTTAAAAATCTAGTTTTTATTGGAAGAACTAAACAACCACTGTGTCACCATTGATAAATTGCTTTTTTAAGAATACATGTTTGAGAAATAACTAAAAGTTATTATTTTGCCCATGAGTTTAAAGATTCAAACACATTTGCAAAAGTTATATTTGCTGAATTTATGCAGACAAAATCTATCTAGATGTCTATTGAAAAATATGGCAGCCAGGGTAATTGTTGAGTAAAAGTTTGATCAATTATTTAAAATATTTTGACTTTTTTTGGTACTCGAATCATATTATTTTGAAAACTGTAACAGCAACAAATACATGGTTGTGATAAACTATGTGAAGTATGAGTTTTTCTTCAATGTGTTAATAGAGAAGTGGGACATTTGTGAAGAGTTCTAACAGTTAAATTGTTAGAAAAAGTTTAAAAATTACTCAGTGTAATATGAATAGAACTGTTGGTGCACTAATGTTGTAGATATATATATATATAGGAAATAGAACAGAAAACATTTTCAAAGTCTCTTTCTAAGTGAATTATGTCTTAGCCACAGAAATGTCAAGCATCTCACTGAGAAGTGGTGATGTTTGAAAGTCTCCTCTGTTGTTGAGTCCTGAATTTCAGGTGTTGTCTGTCTAGAAGTATGCAATTGTAAAAAGGAAAAAACAAACTCTACTTAACTTCTTTAGCCTCTTAGTAAGTGCTTTCTTCTTGGTTTTATGCTCTTGTCCTCCACATACACAGCATTTGACCAATGTCTAGAGAGATATTTGCATGCAGAAAGTTAGACTCACTTCTCTCTGATTTCTTTTTTCCCAGGGATACTGATCCCTCAAGTTATTTTCTTCCTGGATACCTTTGTTGTTTCCAATGCTCTCACTTAAAAAAAAAAAAAAAAAAAAAAAACTAACAAACAAACAAAAAACAGAAAAAAAGCTAGCTTTTATAGCTGAAGGTTTAGTTTGATACAAGCAACACAAATTTCCTACAGCAATCAACTAGAGATATATATTTTTTTAAAGTTAAATATACAGATCTTGTATATCAGGGCAGAGCAACTAAAAATGGACTTCCTAGTCAGATTTTGATACATTAAGGACAACTGAAAGTTAAGAGCAGTCAACCAAATTCTTGTTGTAGACTCTAGAGAAAAAATGCTTTAATTTTACCTTTGGCTACTCAAGTTTTCTTGTAAGATGAATCTTTTCACGTTTTTAACACTCCAGATATTTTAAGAAAGGTCCTGATACTTGAAGAAAATATCTACCTTTTACCTCTGCTATGGACTGAGTTGTACACTCCCCAAAATTTATACGTGAAGCCTAATACAGTTTGGATAATTGTCCCTACCCAAATCTCATGTTGAATTGTAATCTCTAATGCTGGAGGTGAGGTCTGGCAGTAGTGTTTGGGTCACAGAGGCAGATCCTTCATAGCTTGATGCCAACTTTGTGACAGTAATTTCTCACAAGATCTAGTCATTTAAAAGTGAGGGGTATTTCCCACTAGCCCCTGGACTCCTTCTCTTGTTCCTGCTTCTGGTATGATTGTAAGCTTCCTGAGTCCTCCCCAGAAGCTGAGTGGATGCCAGCACCATTCTTCCCATAACACCTACAGAATTGTGATCTAATTAAACCTATTTGGTTTATACATTATCCAGTCTCAGATATTTCTTTATAGGAACTCAAGAATGGTCTAACACAAAGCCCTAATCTCCAATATGATGATATTTGGTGATAAAGCCTTTGGGACGTTTAGGGTTAGCTGAAGTTATGAGGGTAGGGCCCTCATGGAGAGTATCATGGCTTTATTTGAAGAAAAAGAGAGAAATCCTACTCTGTCACATGACCCAAAAGGTAAGCCTCTGAAAGCCAGGAAACGAAACTTCACCAAGAAGACCCTAGTAGGCCAGCACCTTAATCTTGGACTACCCGGGTTCCAGAATTGTGAGAATAAACATCTGTTGCGTAAGCCACCCAGTATAAAGTGCTTCAGTTTTACTCTCTTGAGAGCATGGTCCTTCAGTAGACTTTTATAGTCACTCTTCTTCTTGTAAGTTGAAATCTCTTATAAAGGAACACACTCATACCAATGTTTTTGGACCCAGGATATCATTCATTAACTTAAATTTTATAAAAGCATCCATTTTTACTTTAAATATCTACCTTTTCATATTGACATTTTATACAAAGTCTTTGCCATCAGCCTCTAATTTTAATAATGTTTTTGTGGGAAAGAGAATTTTTACAATAATTTATTTTATAAAGCAGATTTTTGAAGAAATATTGATGTTAAATTAGACTTTAAATATGTTTTGATCTACAAAAGTAATTTCAATCTTATATATTCATACACAAAATATATTATGCACAAAATATATAATACAAACTAGATGAATATGTTTTATCTTATACAAACATACATGTATATAAACATAACACAATACTCATATATATGTGTATATGTGTATTATATACACACAAACAAAAAATTATAATGTACTGACAATTCTATCCATATTGTATATTCACCCATACAAAAGATTGTTTATACTTTTTTCTAGAAACCTGTTAAAATCTTATTCCATAGATGCCAGAGTGTAACACAAACACTCCTGACAAGAGCCATTGTGTTCTTAAAAACTGTTTTCCAATCTAGACACATATTACTGTAGTGCTAGAGTGAGATAATGTGTCTCTTAAGCATTTAGTTGAAATTTTACTAATCTCTATATACTCAGATCAAACTACCCTCTAAATCTGAGCCCCTAAGTAGTTGTGACCATTGCTTCCTGTACAGCTTTCTTAAGGCCCTCACCTAAGGCTCCCTTGTTTTAGACATGTAACCATCTTCTTTGGCTACTTCATTATAATTCCTAGTGCATTCGTTCCGAAGACAGCCACATTTGTGATGTATTCATCTTTTCATTTCCTGTGGTAAGTAACACAATTGCTTGGACATTATAGGTGCACAGTATGAAAATTAAACTTTGGTTTTGTTTTGGCAGTAAGCTAGAGAGTAATAAAATATTAATTTCAATAAAAAGTTAGTAGGAACATATGACCTATTCTACTTGCTTGTCTTATCCTTCTCATTGGGCAGTTTAACGGCAAAAAATTATGACCATGCAACAAAATATAACTGTGAATTTATTATTAAAAACAAATTATTTCAGACTATGGTGGTATAAACTTTAAACTTGCAAACTAAAATAACTCTGAAAGCCACTGGTAAGCAACATTATTTTGTTTTACTGCACACAGCATTGCATTGTATAAAATATCACCAACTCCTACATATTCACCTGACAGCTGGGTTATGGTCACTGTGGGGCCTATAATTTCAGATCCACAATATACATTAAACAGCTCAACATTTATACTGCTCTGAGGTAAGGTTTTGCACGTAATTATCTTATATATTTTGTTTCATCTAAAGAAAGTGCTTACACTTCAAAAACAATCTATGTTCTATACAGATGGGAATACGTTTTTTTCTGTGTATATTTTTGGCCATTCATTTCATAATGAATCTGGGCAGAATTCTCACTAATTGTATGAAGGTGTCCTGAGACCTTAGTTGACTTTCCCATTTCTTATTGATTTGCCATCATCAAGAAAGTCCCTTAGTTGCTATTAGAAAACAAACTGTCCTTACAAAGCAATGATGACATTGCCCATTTTTAAAATAACAAGAAAATATATTTGAGGTTTTCTAAAATAGATAATTGTTAGAGAATGAGGAATCCAGAGCCAGATTTAAACATTAAAAAAATGGTGGTAGAGCTTATTTTAAGGATAAGTATCCATTATTTATCATTTTCCTGCCTCCTGCCTCCTGTCCCTAGTCTTTCTTATTCCATCCTCTTCGCATATACTTATTTTTCATCTAAAGTAAGAATGGTTACTTATGTTTTAAAACGTTATTTTTGAAGGAACAATTTTATTTGCATAAAGATCAACATTTTTAAACTAAATTTATTAATTAAAATAAAGGAGATAGATAGCTTCTATCTACATGGTAAATTTGAGCAATTCTTTCTAAGTGCAAATACATACATATTGAAGTCTATTACTTGAGTGTCTTTAAAATTTAGCGTTCGACTTCTGTTTGTTTAGTAATTAGTATGGTTAATGCATGGTGCTAGACCTAACAAAAATAGTATTGAGCCAAGCAGACTAAAGTCTGCCCTCACGCAAGTTATAATCTGAGATCAGGTAAGGGGAATAAATTAATCAAATAACCAAAATTAACCAAGTGATCACAAACACACACACACACACACCATACTTTATATGTGTATGTATTTGCAAATTGGCCTAAGTGATGTGATGATCAGTGAGGGTGATATAGTCTTATATAAGTAGAGAACCTTACCTGATCTACTGGGCCAGGGAAGATATCTGACTGTGTCACCTAAAGTTGTAGGATTAAATGCTCACTTGTTACCAGTGGAAGTTACTCAAGTTACTGTTGGCACAGCCATATGAGTCTGCAGCAACCTCAATTCTTGTCTCTTTAAAAGAAAGAATTTGACTGAGGGGCATAAGCAGAAAAAGAGATCAAGGCAAGTTTTAGGACAGGAGTGGAAATTTATTAAAAAGTTTTAGAGCAGAAACGGAAAGAAAGTAAAGTACACTTGGAAGAGGGCCAAGTAGGCATCTTGGAGGTCAAGTGCCCCATCTTAATTTGGACTTTGGATTTTATATGCTGGCCTACTTTTGGCATCTTGCATCCCTTCTACTCGGATTCTTCCCTTGGAGTAGGTTGTTCCCATGTATACTGGCCTGCTAGTGCTTGGGAGGGGAGCATGTGTAGTGTGTTTACTGGAGTTGTATGCATCCTCACCTGAGGCGTTCTTCCCGTTCCCAGTGTAATGCCCCTGAAAGGTTATATGCCAGTTAAATTACACCATTTGGCCTCTTAGTGCACATGTGTGAGCCCACTCACCCACCTCCTGAGATCACCAGTTTCAGGTTTTTTCTATCTAATGGGAGACTGCCTTTCTCTGGCATTGGCTACAACCAATTATTATTTTAGACAGGCAGTGTGACAACTTTCTGACCATCACCTGATGGCCACCTGACTTTCCTTGTGGGCTCTGGGGGCCTTCTCCTGCTCTGTTTATGTCTGACTGGTATGCACTGTAAGACACTAATATTGAACCATAAGGCCAGTTTTAATAATAGAACACTGAAATTAACAAGAAATACAAAGAAATAAGAAGTACAAAAATTAACTTGTCAATAAAATGAGAAGAGAAACTAAAATCAAAATAATATAAAGAATATTCTCAAAATCATTATTAGAGGTTATTAATCTGGTATTATTTTAGTAAACCATGTAATAAATGCTTATTTTAAAATTCCAATTTTTTTGTTTCATTTTCGGTTTTCTTGCTATTTAAATACATTAAGCTTTGATTAGACCACCTGATCTTCACTCATAACTTGCTGAAAAAAATACTTTGAAATACTCAGAGGCTAGACAGATCCCCTTGAGAAATGCAGATTACTTGAAAACCTTCTTTACTTTGGCAGCAAAAGACGGTGCTAAAGATTTTACAGTATTTTTTAAATGTAAAATGTAAGAGCATGGGCTAATCTGATATTTTTTAAGTGTGCACCATAACAGATTATATACTGAAGAATAATCAAATAAGTTTGTGAAGTTATATTGACATTACATACCATCTAAAAACCACCCTGGCTAGGAGCGGTGGCTCATGCCTATAATCGCAGCACTTTGGGAGGCCGAGGCCGGCAGATCACCTGAGGTCAGGAGTCCTAGACCTGAATGGACAACATGGTGAAACCCCGTCTCTACTAAAAACACAAAAATTAGCTGGACATGGTGGTATGCACCTGTAATCCCAGCTACTCAGGAAGCTGAGTTGGGAGAATTGCTTGAACCCAGAGGTGGAGGTTGCAGTGAGTCAAGATTGCACCACTGCATTCCAGCCTGGGTGGCAAGAGCAAAACTCTGTCTCAAAATACTACTACTAATAATAATAACCACCCTATTTGGTGATTGACAATAAACAAATACTTATTGAAGTATTTAAATATACCAAAGTCACTGGGAATTTCTGCAGTAAGCAAATCTTTTTAGTGTTTTTATTTAACAAAACAGATTGACAACTACATAAGAGTTGTAAAATACAACTAGTTGTTGTGTTTGTTCCTCAATAAATATGGATATTCAGAATAATTATTTTATTTGCTATAACATGATTTTAACATGTTGACCTATTCTAGTCACACCTGTTGACAGTTGAGAATTGCATTGTTCTGAGAAGTTAGTTTCCCAAAATATGCATACTTAATGATAGGGACTATTAGAAATAAGATACTACACTCCCATATTTATATTCTGTCCCTTGTATCATTTGAATACATGTTATTAACATATTCTCCCTTGATATATTTAGATACTAATTTTTAGTATAATATTCATTTATATTTGAGTTCAAGTAATAAGCTTATATCAACGTAGAATCATAATATATATCAATGAAATAATTGCTATTCTTTTTTATAAATAAGTTTGTATGTCACCACTAGATGTAAATATACATGAGCAGATCATCTGGATGTCTGATTCCTCATTTCATCTATTGAAGAAAAGGGAAAGTAAAATTAATCATTCTTTTCTCATTAATGTAACATGACAAGTTCTGAAATGTTGAAAATGGACTCTCATTGAATTACTGTCATTCTGGCTTTCTGAAAGCTTTTAGGACGTGTAAACATATGTTGCAGTACTACCGGTTTCCAAGGTGGTCATAAATGTCCATGCTGTAAAAGAACAATCAGCCACACTCAAAAACATTTATTTTAATAGAGTCACTTAATAACAATACAAGGAACCTGTATAAGAATTTCATTTTAGTGACCACTTCTTATAATTGGGCAGGAATATTTAAAGGAACAAAGGAGCAGAAATAATCAAAACAATGAATCTGAATATTCTACCAAGTAGATTTTCAAACAAGTGTTATATGTCATGAATGTGGGCCCACATAAACAAATCAATTAAATTGATTGAAGTAATTTCATACCAAATCTTCATAAATGGAGATCTGCTGTGTTGTAATAGAAAGGGAAAAGGCTAGGAAAAATTTATTGAGCAGATGGAGAAAATTGTAACTGTTTTCTCACTTTTGGTTTTGGAAAATAATTTACCAAAAACCAAAAACAAAAGCACACCAAAGAAAACTTCACACAAGCCTCACTTAAGAGCAGCAGTGAAATTAACAGTGATCTAAATAGGACTATGGCCCCACAGTTTTCATTTTCTACTATATAAGTGTTTCTTTGGACTAATGCTTTTATTACCATCCCCTTAGCTCTCGTAGAACCATTCTAATCCTGGATGGTCAATCTAATCCTGCAAATAAGCACATAATGGTCTCTGACATCAAGTCAATAATCAATGGATTTCTTGTGCCATAACAAGATTGATATCAAAAAAGTGTTAATTTAGACAATTCTAAATAATAATAGTTTATATATTTTTCATTAAAATTACTATGACCTTCCTAATTGCCTTTCTTCTCCTCTTCATTTCATATGCCTCTTCTGTCAGGTTCAAATTTTTGTCATGTTAACTCCTGAATTAAAATTACTACTGACTCCAGATTGGAATCAGCTGGGAATCTGGAGAAATTCCTTGATCTGGGAACATGATAAGCGAGACACCCACAGTGGTCCACATTCCTGCCCACAAACTCCTACAGTCCTAGTCGTAAGAGAGCTTCTCAACACTTACAGGCTCTAAAACTAACATAGAGAGCTGCCTGGAGACCATGCAATGGAATTGATCCAGAGACAGAGCTCGTGCTGCCTTCTACAAACACCTTACTCCCAAGCAGCTGCAGTGTGCTGCCATTTTGAGAGCCCAGCCTCCACAAGACTGTGTCCTGTCCCGCAGATCAACAGCCTCTGGATTTCAACATATCTGGAGCTTTAGTGACATTCCTTCCCCACAGCTGCTGCCACCAAGGCCACTACAGGAACCATAAGCATTGACCCTGCACCCCTCAACAGAGGGGCAGCCATGCATACTCAAATGCCCTGGGACTGAGGCAGAAGTGAAGCTCATGCCCCTGCTAGCTGCCTGTATATGGCTGCTCCCACTGAAACCAACCCCATCTTCCACTGTAGTAGGGTCACAATGCAATCACAGCAACCCTCATGTAAGCATTTTGAAGGTAGTCTGGGAATCACCCTGCCCCTGCCTGCCACAACCAGTGACTGTATAAACCACCAGAAGGCCTGAGGGCAGGTCTGACTGGCTTAGTGACACTCTCATCCCAGTACCTGAGCACTCGGTCCAGGGGCCTATTGGCCAGCCCAATAAACCACTATCAGCACCTGAGCACTTCTTGTGAGGTGTGAGGTCAGGCCAACTAAACACGCTGCTACCACCACAAGTGGCACCCATCCATGCCACCTGTGGGTCTAGGGACTGGCCCACCCAACCCATTGCAGCCAACACCAACACAAGAACAAAAGCTTGGGTCCCAGAAGTTTGTCCCACCACTGCTACTGCTATTACCCATGTCATAGCCACTGCCCAGGGCCTCAAGAACCTGCCCACCTACCTGGCCCATTACTGTCGTTCTCAGTACCTGGAGGAGCCACTTGGATGACTAAGAATCAGCCCCACTTTATCCATTAATACCAGTGCCAGCATCTGCCACAGCTGCCACTGCTAAGGCCCAAAGCCTGGCCCACCTGGCATCCCAGTCCTCAGCCAGACTTCACAACACTTTCACTAACAACTGTACCCTAAGAAATCAAGGAAATCACAAACACTACTGGCACTGTTTATAGCGAAAGAAATCCTACAGAAACTACACTACGGCACACATCTGGAATCAAAGGCAAAGAACCCTACCCTACCAACACATAGATAGGTCTTAGAAAAAAAAAAGTCCTCCCTGTGAAAGCAAATTCCCCCATATTTTCAAAGAAGAACTACTACCAATTCTTCACAAGCTATTCTTAAGAATTGAAGAGGAGGGAATTCTTCCTAACCCATATTACAAGGCAAGCAGTACCCTGATACCAAAACCAAACAAAGGTACAACAAAAAATAAAACTACAGACCAATATCTCTAACAAATATAAATGCAAAAATTTTCAATGAAATACTAGTGAACTAAATTCAATAGCACATTAAAAAAATACATGCTCAAATGGAATGCATCCCATAAATGCTAGAATGATTAAACATATGCAAATCAATAAATGTGATACATCATGTGAACAGAATGAATGACAAAAATTACTCAATAGATGCAGAAAAAGCAATTGCTAAAGTTCAACATCTCTTAATGATAAAAACTCTCAGCCTACTTATAGAAAGAACATATCTTATCATAATAAAGCCTATATATGACAAATCCATACACTGAATAGTGAAAAGATGAAAGCCTCCCCTAAGAATCGGAACATGACAAAAATGCTTACTTTACCACTCCTATTTAACATAGTAGTGGAAGTCATAGCTATAGCAATCAAGCAAAAGAAAGAAATTAAAGGCATCTAATTTGGAAAATAAGAAATAAAATTTTCCTTCTTTGCTGATAAGAATATATGTAGAAACAGCTGCAGAGTCTACCAAAACGCTCTTAGATATGATTAATAAATGCAGTAAAGTTGCAAGAGAAAATGTCAGCATGTAAAAATTGGTAGCATTTCTATACACCAATAATGAAATAGCTGAGAAAAAAATCAAGAAGGCAATCTTATTTGCAGTAGCTACAAAAGAACTGGAAATAAGTTTAATCAAAGAGGTGAACGTTTTCCTCTACAATGAAAACTACAAAACTCATGAAAGAAATTGAAGAGGACACAAATGGAAAGACATACTGTGATAATGGATCACATGATGTAATAGCATTAAAATGACCATCCTACCCAAAACAATAGACAGATTCAGTACAATTCCTATCAAAATATTAATGTCATTTTTCATAGAAATAGAAAATCTTAAATTTTCATGGAACTACAAAAGAGCTGCAATAGCTAAAGAAGTCCTGAGCAATAAGAACAAAGCTAAAGGCATCACACTACTTGAATTTATTATAAAATGTATTATAAGGCCATAGTAAAAAAAAAAAAATACAAACAAAAAAACCCAGCATACTATTACTATGAAAGCAAACACAGAGAACAATGGAACAGAATAACAGAATAGAGAATCCAGAAATAAATCCATATATTTACAGCCAACTGATTTCTACAAATGTACCAACAACATACATTGGGGAAAATCACCCTCTTGAATGAATGGTACCGGGAAAATTGAATATACATATTCAGAAGAATGAAACTGGACCCATATCACTATATAGAAAAGTCAAATAAATATGGATTAAAGACTGAAACATAAGACCCAGACTATAAAATTACTAGAAGAAAATGTAGGGGGAATGCTTCTGGACATCAATCTAGGCATAGAATTTATTGCTAAGACGTCAAAATCACAGACAACAAAAATAAAAATAGAGAAAAGGGACTATATTAAACTAAAAATCTTCTGCACAGCCAATGAAATAAGAGTGAAAAGGCAACCTACTGAATGGGAGAAAATATTTGAAAACAATTAATCAAAGAAGGGACTCATATGCAGAATATACAAGGAAAATATCAAAAGTAAACACACACACACACAAACATAATCTCATTAAAAAGTGGACAAAGGACATGAATAGACATTTTTTAAGAGAAGACATACAAATGGTTAATAAGTATATGAAAAAATGCTCAACATCACTAATCGTCAGAAAAATGCAAATCAAAACCACAATAGAGTAACATCTTAATCCCATTAGAACAGTTATCATTAAAAAGACAACAAATAAAAGATGTTGGTATGATGAACAGAAAGGAGAACTCCTATACATTGTTGGTAGGAATCTAAATGAGTATAGCTAATTTGAAACACAATATGGAGATTTTTCAAAACACTAAAAATAGAAGCATTATACAATCCAGGAATCTCACTACTGGATATTTATCCAAAGGAAAAGAAATCAGTGTATCAAAGGGATACCTGCATTCTCATACATACACGATGGAATACTATTTGGCCATAAAAATAATATAATTATGTCATGTGCAGCAACATGAATGGAACTGGAGGTCATGTGAAGTGAAGTAAATCAGACACAGAAAGATGAATTTTTCATGCTCTCACTTACCTATGGGAGCTAAAACAGTTGGTCTCATAGAGGTAGAGAGCAGAATAATAGATCTCAGAAGCTGAGAAGGGTGTGTGGAGAAGGGTGTTGAAGAGAAGTGGTCAATAGGTACAAATATACAGTAATTTAGAAGGCATAAATTCTAATGTTTGGTAGCAGAGTAAGAAGCCTAGAGTCTATGACAATGTATTGTGTATTTTAAAGTAACTAGAAGAGACAACTTGAAATGTTTTCAACACAGAAATAATAAGTACCCAAGGTAGTGGATACCCCAAATACCCTGACTTGATTATTATACATTCTATGGAAGTAACAAATTATAGCACATACTCCATAAATATATAAAATCTTGTGTATCAGTTAAAAAATTGCCACTGACTCCTGGTTACTTGTCACACCAGACTCAAATTCTGCCTGGTTTTCAAGGCCCTTTACACCCATTCTGCATGTTATCAGTCTGTACCTTACTTTGCTCCCTGACACATCTACTCTCATTGATCAGGGGTTTCATCACACATTCTCAGCCCAAATTTGACTGCCCTTTGTTTCCTATGTTTATTCAGTTCCATTCATTTAGGGAGAAAACAGTTTCTTCCCCATTTACTCATTTAATCTTACGCATCCTTCCACATTGGCACCACTGAAAGTGCCTCTGATCTTTCTGACATTTATTCATCTTATCTTCTCTAATATTCTACAGCATCTTCACTCATCTCTATAAATTACGCTTTAAGAATATGCTGTTAACTTTGCTAATTATTTCATGTGTATTTTTACCTCTTTAAGCCTAATGTGCATACTTTTAAAGACTGATATATGTCTTACACATCCTTTATTTATTTTTACAAACTTTCATTATATCTACCACAATGATGACAAAATGATGAGTGCACAAAAATCCTTCTTGACTGATTGAAATAATTGCATACTATCTTTTTCTTCTTTTATTTTGTTTTTTTTTTTTTTTTTGGTCATTAGCTGACAGGATAAGTTTTAGAGATCCAGTTAAATGCCTGGCTATCAACTTGCCATGAGCTGATGCAGATGGAAGCCATCATCCTACGAGTCAGACAACTCATTAACTCCACAGGGACTGCTATGTATTAAAAATTCCTTTTATGGATTGTGATGAATTGCATTATGGTTGATTTATTCTTTTGTATTCAAACTATATTTATGGTGTATCTAGAGATAAAATTACTTTTAAGGTATATGTGAAATTTTTCACTCACTTTCCTAGAGTTGTCATTTTCATTTACTATTAAAAAGTTGTTATGTTTAAAATCAAATGACTTTAGCCAAAACCATGTTCTATACAGTGCAGGAGAAGTGAAATGATTGTAAGAAAATTAAATGATAGCTTATTGAGCCAACAATATTCCTTATTACAATAAATAGCCAGGTAACAAGTTAGCTTAACTGGAATTATAGCAATATTCTATTTTCTAAATAGTTTTATTTCTTTATACATGACTTTAACTTTATATATATGTAATATATAAAATAGAGAAGATAACTATAAATTTAAAGTTAAAGAAATATTATAAAATCAGATCATATCTTTTTTTCAGAATGATCTTAATATAGCTTTTGTAATAAATAGATAAAGTTAATACATCCAAATGTTTTGTTATAACATTTTGGTTTTCATAAATATTTTTATATTTTAAGGCGAAATAAAGCATAATGAAGATTTACTTTTCATCGAATTTCTTCTTTTGGTTGCCTGTGTTCTTAATTCTCAAAGATTTGCCTTCTCACCGATTTAACCTTTATTGATTCTTTTAATCCTCAGTTGTTTTATTTTTACTTTGGGAATCGTTTTCATTTTTTTTTTTCTCTTTATCTTACAGACATATTTATTTCTCTGTGAAGGCAAAAGTAGTTGATTTCCCATAGCTTTCAGATTGTTTCTTTTTTCCCACCCTTTATATTTTTCTTAGCCCCTGCATCTCCTCCACCCACACTACACACCCCACACTTGCTCTGAGTTTGCATTTGCCTCAGAAAATCGCATATGTCCAACACACACAGACACACACACCCACACAGATATACACACTCCAGTATGGGTATAAAAAACCCTTTTTGTTTCACAGTTGTTCTCAATGATTACAACTATGACTATTATATTTCATGTTTTAAATTAAGACTTTAATTCTACTTTTTAAAAAGTGGAAAATGAAAAGAGAAAGGAAATTATGCCTCCTTAGAAGGGTAGGTTTGTCCAATTATGCCCTTTGGAGGAGCCACAGCAAAAGAGGGTAGAGAATGGCAAGGTTAAAATTTATGTTCAAGCTTTTATACTGGCGGTTTTTCATGCTTCCAATGGGCAAGTATTTGGCTTTTTAGGTATGTTTATCTTATGGTCTACTTTTTTTTTTTTTTTCAAAGAATATAAGGCCTTATCTGTTCAGTGTTTGTTTTAAAAGCTTAAGTTTCAAAAAAATTGGTAATTTAGCTACTTTGAGTTTGTGTAGATGGTAGATGGTGGCCAACCTCAATAATTTATGCAGTTAAGCAAATACTTTTATTACTGCAAGTGTAACTGGGACTCATATGTGCACATGAGTGTGTCAAATTTTGAGGATCTGCGGCCCTCTGTTGAAGAATGTTGAGTAATTCCTGCTGTCTTAAAGCTAGTACTTCCTCTTCAAATGATACTGGTCAGCAGAGATCAGTGCTATTTTTTGCTCTTTGGTGGTTATCCAACAATATAAAAAGAGAACATCTGGAATTTTGTCAGTTCCAGTCATGCTGAAAAGCTCTCTATAGTATGTGTTTGTTTTTATAGATTCATATGCATTCTCCAAATGTTATTTTCCAAGGCAGCCACATATCAAAACCAGAAACTTTATCTCATTTATTGCTAAAACTAAACAAAGTGTCTGTTCAACTCCCATGCAAAATTCTAGTCCTGTGAATCAAGTCACTTCTCAAAACACATGTTTCATGCTTGATGTAACTCTAATTCCTCTTGTTCTTGGGAATCATGACACAACTTTGAGAAACACTCTAAAAATGTCTGTGTTCACTGTTTAATGATAATTAACAATTCTTATAATAAGGTAGGTCATTTTTGTAATATTTGGAAAAAGAATTTTTAAAAAGCAATTAATAGTTCTGAAGTAGTAAGCATCTCAGAAGTATAAGGTCATAGTTTTATTAACAGAGAGGTTAGAAAATATGGAGAAATAACTGAATGTTCTCTTCGTCTTTAGGCAGTAAATCTCAAATCAAAGCAAGTCAAAAGAAATTTCTATTTAAGATTTTTGTTTTTTAAGTCTCAAATTATTGCCTGATTTTTTAAATGGTTTTATTTTTAAATAAGGACAATTGTTTAACGTGTGAATTTGCTAACAATACAACTGTTTCTTCTCCAAAAACTGAAAGGAAATAAACTTAATATTGATAATGGACTTACTGCCTAGAGCTTTGTTTCACTCAATGTAGACTAAGTCAGTGTGAAATAGAAAAATCGAAATTTAAGTGCTTTTTAACACACTTCCGAATCTCAAGAAATGGATTGCCAGCTGCCTTAGACCATTCAGGCTGGCATAACAAAATATCATAAACTGAAAATAGCTTATAAACAACAGAAATTTATTTGTCATAGTTCTTGAGACTGGAAAGTCCAAGATCAAGGTACCAGCAGATTTGATGTCTAGTTAAGGCCTGCTTCCTGCTTCATGGATGGCGCCTTCTAGATGTTTCCTCACATGGTAAAAGAAGCAAGCTAGTTCTCTGGCATCTCTTTTATAAGGGCACTAGTCCATTATAAAATGTAAAAGTGAACAAATCATCTCTGAATGGCCTACCTCCTAATATCAGTACACTGATGATTAGATTTTGACATATGAATTTGGAGGGGACACAAACATTTGGATCATAGCACCAACTTAAAGTTCTTAATGTTTGAACATGAACTTAAAACATATTTCAAGTTTTTAATATAGATCACAAATCCAGAAAGAAAAAGATTTTAAATTTCTCTAAGTTCTCAGCCCTAACATGAATTTATTAGTTATCAATAAGTGATGAATAATAATAATTTCCTGATATATAGGAATATTTTTTATGCCTTTAATAATTTTGCAAATGAATATATGTACCATTATTTAAACATATCTTACATTGTTTCTTGTCCACCTGTCTTAAACACTGACTTCATTTTCAGATTTTATTATTCTTACTTTCCTCTCAAAATACCACATAATCACTATATTTTATGATATTTAAATTAGTCAGACTGTTACGATGTCTTTAGGTTGGAAAGAATATCCCAGTAACAATGTGACTGAGATTATCAGGTTCTATCAGCATTTCACCTGCTCTGTGCCAAACACATATGTTAACAGAGGTCCATTTGAATCCCATATAACACCTTGGCCTGTTTGATCTTCAATTTGTAGCCAGCATATGGTGAGTGGCTTTGGAGAAGAGTCTTCAAGCTGGCAGGCTGCTGTTGATGTCTCTGGGCTCACATGCTCCATTTAAGTTGTACAGTTCCAAATTGGAGCCTGAGCCTTGTCTGCTTGTGCTGAAATGTGAGAAGGTCCAGATTTTTTACAGCTTCTAAGCCTCCCAGACAAGTATAATTATCAGCACTCCAAAGAGCTAGGAATATAAGCCAAATGCAAACAAATTAGGGACTGAGAGTAGAAAAGCTACAGCTGTTGGGTCAAGCTGGGTGCAAAATTGTTCAGGATTTTTAGAAACTGGAGAATAATGTCACCCCACAGTGAATGTTTCATGATAAAGCGAACTTGCTTTTTAGTACTTTTTCTTTCCAGTACTAGAGAAAATCAGCTCAAGAGGAGAATAGTTTTGAAATAAGTATAGGGTGGGCAGAAATGGCAACACTTCTGATGAACTAAATTATATGATAATTTGGTAATTGTAAATTGTCTTGGGGAGGATAGGCATGACTGATAATAATACCTAATAATTATTTTAAAATGTATGTTCTAACTCCAGAACTAGAAAGCCTACTTAATCAGAATTAGAAAGTCTACTTAACGTTTTCTCTCTACAATAGTATTTATTGCTTCCACTCTGAATAAATATTTTCTTTCATGCTCCTTTTTTTAAGTTTTCTTATAAATCTTTCACAGCTAATCTTGTTCTTTTCTTGAAACATTGCTTATATGCAGTGACATGCAAAAGAAGGACTTCAGTCAAACTTCCATTTGCATAGTGCAACATCCTTTATTCTCTGCTTTGGAGACATATTTTGTTCCCATGATGTCTTTGGCATTTAATTTCTATAGTGATGGGTCTGCTGGAGTTCTCTAGAGCTAGTCAGACAATGAAAAAAGTAGAGGGGAAACACTCCAGGGAGTGCGGAGGATTATGGTTAACTGAAAACCATGTGCCCATGTAGAGGAAGCTTCCAGTATCATCTTCAGCTAAGTTTTTTTGTTATAGTTAGGTGAAAATGTAAGCCTGGGGACTCAGAAATTTGGATTATTATGAGACATTGTATGATTTTTAACAGTTCACAAACAGAATTTTTTTTTCCTATTTTTTAAAGAATGCTGTTATTTTTTAAAGTGTTGCCAATATAAAACTGCAAACAAAAGCCCTCTTAGGGCCACACTTAGCCTAGTGGTCATCCATCTATGGCTTTGTTCTAAGATAAATGACCCTTACCAGAATTTACTCTAAAAAAATTTTTTTTTAATGTAGGCTTTTCCTAAGGAGATGGGCATTTTTTTTTTTCACCTGTAATCTCAGCTTCTCCTTTGTGCATTCTTTCTAGGAATTATCTTCAATATCTCCTTCTCTCTGACCTTTTCGACTGGTATTCAGTTAGTGGCCTAATCCTATCAGATATCCTTCTAAATATCTCTTTCATCTCTTATGTCCTCTTCACTTCCCATGCCATTGTTCTCAGTCAAGTTCTGGTCATTCTTTTATTGGAATCTTACCTATGGATCTTTTTTCTTATAATAGGTTACCCTCCTCTGTTTCCCGTCTCAGGCAGAATGATTATGTCTTTATTTTCTCAGCACCTTCTCCTCAGACTTTAAGTATGTCTATTTACCCTGTATTCCATATTACTATTTCCATAGCAGCAGGTCTGAATCTTACTCTATAAAATCAGTACAAGAAACCTATGTCAGTGTATTTCCTACATATTCAACTTGAGCCCTCCCTCTGAGGAATATACATCTGAACTCCTCTGGTGAGGAATTCAGCCTCCATTATCCTTGAAGCCTTTTTTGTCACAGTACTGTTGACAAGTTTCTGGAGGACTGTAATGTGGTGCTAAGGTGTGATAAAACCCATTAGTCATCTGTCATTTTAGTTTCTTGCTAAATCCTTTTTCAGTGTCCACATGGTCTATTGGTGTGATCACTCTGCTGTTTCTGTGCTAGGATTACACACAGGGTAGGAGTCCCTCTGGGTTTGCCAGAATTGGTTCATTTCTCTAGACCAGTGTTTCTCAACCTTTTGGCCCTCCGTACAGTTATGCTGTCTATCTGTTAATATATTATTGCAACCAGATTCTCCAGAACTTAGGTTTTTGGCCTGCCTAACACGGAAGAATGGGAAAGGGGGCCTCTGTGTCGCCGGTGATGTTATAGGTCAGATAGAACTCATGGACCCAAAAAGTGTGTGGTAGTGCAGTTTATTAGGCAGAGCAAAAGGACAGCTTCCAAGCCATGGACGGGAACCCGGAGGGGGTGGCCCCACAGACTTAAGTGGACAGAGTTTTTACCCCTGAGTTATTCCCTCCCCATTCTTGTTCTTGTCCAGTTAGAGGGTTTTTTTTTTTTTTTCAAACTTTCTCTGGATCAATTGATCTTTTAATCCTTTACTGGATTGACTACTGTGTTAAAACCCTGAGTCACTGAGCCTCCGCTACCAAGGGCTAGAGGCGGGGAAAGTCCCTGCCCCTGAACAAAGCCCCTAGGAACCAGAGGTGGCAAAACTGGAAACCAAGCCCCTGGCCCGTCTGAGGCGGGAAAAGTCCTGCACTGGGCCCTAGTAGGCCAGAGGCTGGAAAAGTCCCGCACTCGAAAAAAAGCCCCTAGCCAACCCGGAAGTTCCTCTATCACACTCCCTCATTATTATGGCGCTTCAAGAAATTGCAGACTATTGTAATACCTAAGGATTTTTCAACACGCATGAGTGGTGAAAAACAATCCTTACCAGAATTTACTCTAAAAAAACACTTGAAAATCTGGACTTTTCCTAAAGAGATGGACGATTTTTTTCTCCTGTGATCTCAGCTTCTCCTTTGTACACTCTTTCTAGGAATTGCCTTCAATAGCTCCTCTCTCGGATCCTTTCGACTGGGATTCAATTAATCCCATCAGTTATCCCTCTAAATATCTCTTCCATCTCCAGTGTCCTTTTCACTTCCCCTGCCATTGTTTTCAGTCGAGGTCTCATCATTTTTTTATTAGAATCACATATTTCTGTTCCCTGGAGTGATATCACCCCTGTTGACAATGCATGCCCAGACACAGAAGTTAGCCATCTTTCCCGGGTCTTGCTATGTACTTGAGTTGCTGCCAGGGAAAAAGGCCCAGGTTGCTCAGGTCCTAGGACAAGACATATTGTTTCAGCCCATCCCTAGCTTAGGAGACCTGTTTCTGGTTGTTGTGAGCACCTTTCTTGCATTTTCAAACCATTTTGCTTTTCCCAAATCATCTTATTTTTGACAACATGCTTTCAAAAAGCATGATAATCAAATACCAAAGTATTTGCACAAAAGTTCTGTTTCTCTGTTTTTTAAAGCAAGAGAAGAGCAAATGGTAAAAGTGTTGTGAGTTTTTAATTCCTGCAGTTTGGTGAGCAGCAGCAACTTCTCTCCCATTGTTCGGCCAGCAGAAGAGGCAGTTGAACTCAGTGGCTTCTTCATTCTCATTCTTTGGGCCTGAAAAAGAATCAAGTGTATCTACACATTAAAATTGTTTGAAAACTGTACATGTAGACTGTCAGCCAAATACACATCTGTCTCCTTTACTAGACTATGAGCCTTAATAGGGTTGAAGCCATGGTTTTCACACATTAATAATTCTAATGCTCTATAAAATTACTATGCATAATGTTCTTGAATAAATAAATGATCTAGGCCAAGGATTGTCATATTAGTCTACTCTGGCGGTGTGACAGAATACCACAGACTGAGTGGCTTAAACAACAGAAGTATAATTTGTCAGTTCCAGAGGCTGAAAGTTCAAAATCAAGTTGCCTGCAGAATTGGTTTTTGACAAGGCCTTTCCCTTGGGTTATAAATAGCTGTTTTCTGTCTATGTCCTCACATGATCTTTCCTCTGTATGTACACAAAGCGAAAAAGAGAAAAAGAGCAAGGTGGGTAGAGAGAGAGCACTAGTTCCCTTGTGTCTCTCCCTCTTCTTCAAGGACACCAGTCCTATTGAATTAGGGACCCATTGTTTTGAACCTCTATTACCTTAATTTTCTCCTTATATGCCATATATCCAAATACAGTTATAATGGGGCTTCAACATATGAATTGGGGCAGGCAGGAAGTGGGTAGAAACATCACAATGCAATGGGCAACTTTTAAAATTAAATATTTAATTTAAATTCAATGGGCAACTTTTTAAATTTAAAAAGTTGAATAACTTTTAAAATAAAGGGACAGATAGAAAATATTGTATATTCTGCAAACTATATGGTCTCTGTTACAACTACTTAACTCTGCCACTGTAGCATAAATAAGTCTTCTGTATTCCAATAAAACTTTATTCACAAAATGAGGCAGTGATTTGGATTTCCCCTACAGACTGTGGTTTGCTGACCCTGATATAAAATTCTAAAACTTTCTTACCCACCTACACATGTATCCATTTTTATAAGTATTTTACAAAATCTCCTCTTGCAATATTTAATGATTTTCTATTATCTCTACAATGTGGTATAAACTACTAGGCACAGAAGGTTTTTTAGATTGAGTCAGAAAACTTCTTTCCTACTCTGCAAACAATGTCCATTTCTAAAAAAATAAAATAAAAATAAAAAACCCAGCATCTCCATAATCCACGCCTTTGCCCAAGTATTTATTTTCTTTCTGGAATCTCTCTCTCATTCCCATCACTGCTCCTGCCTATCTACCTGGAAAGCAACCACCTAGACTCTAGACTCTGCCATCATTTTTTTTAAACAGGGTCTCTCTCTGTCACCCAGGCTGGAGTGCAATGACACTATCTTAGCTCACTGCAACCTCCTCCTCCCAGGCTCAAGTGATTTTCTGACCTCACCCTCCCAAAAAGCTGGAACCACAGGCACACACCACCATGCCAGGCTAATTAAAAAATATATTTTTTTGTAGAGATGGGATTTTGCCATGTTGCCCAGGGTGATCTTGAACTCAAGGACTCAAGTCATCAGGTGATCTGCCACCTCAGCTTCCCAAAGCACCTGGATTACAGGCATAAGCCACCACACCTGGCCAAGTCTGCCATCTTTAAAGCAGCTCAAACTCCAAAGTTGTTGTTGTTCCTCTTCCTCCTTCTCTTCTCCATTTCCTTCTCCTTCTTCTCCTTTTTCTTCTTCTCCTCTTTTTTTTCCTGATAACATAGAACTTCATTTGATCATTATCCCCTCACCTTACCTTATGCTTTGTGAAACTCTGGCATTTCTATATTACCAGTTAGGACTCAGCATTTTGAGAACATCCTAGGTATGCTATATATATTTTTTGCTGGAGTGTTTCCTCTGACTAGAATCCTATGCTCTAGAACAGTGGTTTTCAACCAGGGCTTATTTTGCCGCCACCCCCACAGGAAATTAAGCAATGTCCTAAAATATTATTGGTTGTCATAACAGGATGGAGAATGGGTGTGTTACTACTGACGTCAAGTAGATAGTGTTCGGGAATGCTGCCAAACATTTTACAATGCACTGGATCACTTTCCACAACAAAGAATCATCCACCCAAAATGTTAGTAGAGTAACGAAGTTGAGAAGCCATGATTTAGACTGCTCAAAGATGTACCTTTGCATAAAATTAGCTTGTACTATCACCACTCTCTTTGATGATTTCCCGTTGTATTAACATGGGTTTACATGGTTTCCATACTACATAACTCTTTATCTACCCATTTATTTTTATACTAACCAGTTCTGATTACACATTTATCTTAAAAACATCAGAGTAATAAGAGATTTTAATGGAGATCATGAAATAGTTGTAGGGGAGACAAAAATATTTGACAAGAAGCATATTGACAAGGAGATAGATATTTGACAATATGTCCTACTTACAACTAGTAAATTCATCCAAGTTTCTATCATTGTACTGGGACACAGCAGGTCTGCCTCTGCACAGACTTAGAATTCTGGGATGAATATACCAATTTAGAATTATTTTAGGATAAATTATGTTATGGTTTGGATGTCACCATCAAAATTAATGTTGTGACTCAATTCCCATTGTAAAGATAGAAGAGGGTGGGAATCCTGACTCTGGTATTTCAGAGGTGGCACCATTTCGAGATGATTAGGATTAAAAGCAGTCATGGGGGGTGAGAGGAAATAGTGGCTTTCTACGAGGAAAAAGAGAGTCCTGACTTGCAGGCTTGGCCCTCTTGACCTGTGATGTCTTCCACCATGTTATGACATAGCGTAAGGCCCTCACTAGGAGCCAACCAGATGCAGCCACCTCATCTGGCACTGCCCAGACTCCAGCACCAAGAGCCAAAAAAATATCTTTCTTTATAAACTGCCCAGTTTTAGCCAGGTGTGGTGGCTCATGCCTGCAATCCCAGCGCTTTGGGAGGCCGAGGAGGGTGAGACCTGCCTGGGCAACATGGTGAAACCCCATCTCTATGAAAAACACAAAAAAATTAGCCTGACATGGTGGCACATGCCTGTCATCCCAGCTACTCAGGAAGCTGAGGCAAAAGAATTGCTTGAACCCGGAAGGCAGGGGCTGCCTTGAGCCAAGATTGCATCACTGCACTACAGCCTGGGCAACTGAGGAAGCTTCCAGCTCAAAGAATAAAAATAAAAGTAAAAAAATAAATAAGCTGCCAGTCTCAGATATTCTGTTATAGTAATGGAAAATGAACTAAGACAAATTAAGAGTGAATACTTCCTTTCTATGTCTTAGAGTTTCAGAATAGTAGAATAAAATTAAGAAATTGTTTAACATAAAAAATAATTTTTAGAAATAGAATAACCAATGTAAAAAATTAAAATAGGAATAAGCCAATACTTTTTTTGAAAGAAAGTAAAAACTGGTAAGTTGGGAGAGGAAAAAAGGAAAGAAGGAAGGAAAGAAGAAAAAGGAGAAAGGAAGGAAGGAAGAAAACAATTGGTGAATTGCAGCAGAACACATGAGGTCTGGAGTCAGGCAGAGGCAAGACTAGGTTTAAGTTCTGAATTTAATGAGTGGTATCACCTTGGACTTTACATGCTTCTTATTTTCGTCTCATTCTTTATTTCTCAAATGGAGATATTATTGTTATGGAAATTAGAGAAATACATACAAAAAACCATATCCATCACTGTGTGTGGAACATAGAACATGTTAAATATATGCATAAAAAATAATGTTTGACAATCTTTATAGCATAACTTCCTTGAAATAATAGAATGTTCCAAGATAAGGTTTTTTAGAACCTAGGCAGACCAGAGATATATTTTCTGTGAATATATTTGTTCCGGTAGCAGTGAAGTTAATAAAAATCTCCGTTTTCTCCTTTCCCTAAAAGAAATCAAGGATTTTAAGTGAACCCCTGCTCAATTTCTTCCACTGACATTTCCTCTTTTTAAAAGAAAATACATTAAAGACAGATGCTGTTACTTTCTGTTACCCCATTAGTCCATGCCAGTATCACCTGTCACCTAGACAACCCAGGCTCCTGAGGTAGGCTTTTTATTACTTCCCTGTTTCTCCTTTTACTCTTTTTCAGCTTAAAAAAAAAATCCTGTTTTAAAAGGCATAAATCCATTAATTTTCCCTCTGTTTAAGAGTCTCCACTAGCTTTTGTACTCCAAATACAAAAGCTATGTACTCCAAAAGCTTTTGTACTCCAAATACAAAACCATTTCTCATGGTTCCCAAGGACTTGCTTGGTTTCAATCCTGATTTCCTATTCACCATCCACTCATGTCCCCACCTCAGTTGCTTTCCCAGCTCCAGTGACAGCAGCTTCTTGAAGTTCTTCTTGATGTTTTTCAAATGTATCAAGACATTTTCTCCCTCACAGCCTTTGCAGAGGTTCTTTTCTCTGCTCTTCATAACATTGACCTCTTATCCTTCATGATTCAACTTACAAGTCACTTAGTTGAAGACTTTTACACTACTCTTCTAAAGTAGATCCTATAATGCTGATCTCAAAATCTGCACTATTTCATCCTCCTTTTTACTTAGCATGGAATGAACTGGTATGTATGTTAAATTGCTTACCTATATATCTTTTGTATTCCCCATTCAGCTATAAACTCCATGAAGGCAGAGAACATGTGTGTATAAACTCAATGAAGGCAGAGAACATGTGTGTACAACCACACACCTACAATGTATCACCATGACTGAGAAAAAAAAATACTGATTACATCAATATTGATTGGATGAAGGCATAAATGAGTAAATGAGCAATGAAAAATAGTTCGGTATGTAATATCTTCAAAATTTATCAAATGTTTCTTGGACTTGGAGTAGGTAGAAGTGGAGAATTGTAAAACCGATGTTTTACAATGTCTCAGTTTCAATTCAAGTGTTGGTTTTGAAATTCTTAATAAAAATGTATGAGTAGCAGCATAAAAAGAAGATTTGGTATTTCATTCCTCGAGGGCTTCTTTGTATTTATAGATAACTATATGCCTTGTAACCAGTAAATTCTGGCTGAGTTATAGCTTGTTTTAAAGAAAGTATTCTAGAAATACAAGATGGTTTTTGTTTACTTCTCCTTCTTAGCTCTCTAGCTTGTGTGTATATAAAATACTTTTATATTGTTCCATATAATTCAGGTGAGATTATCATTAATTTTCTTAATCTGAAATTTGAATTGTGTCACAGTAACATTTTGATATCAAAATAATTTTAAAAATCCTAACTTTATATAGCTTAAAAGTATTTTGTCATTGTTGTTGCATCTATTATTTAAAACAAAACTCTGTGAAACAAATATTATTAACATACTAAAAAATGAGGCTCAAAAATGTTTTAAAAATCTTGTTAAATCACACAACTATTAAGAAGCATGTACAGAAATGAAACTCCAATCCGACTCTAAATGTCGTGTTTATTCTTCCACATGACAGCTGTCTTTCCCTATAAATGCATATCTTTTGTTATAAATGCATATCGCTTATACGTGAGTAAAGAGAATTTTACCCTGACTTTGAAATTAATAATTTGTTTATCGTATGCTATATTACATTTTGTAAAACTAGTCAAATGTTTTGACAGCTATTTTATAGAACTATCAATGGGATGATAGCCACCATGTACATATTTTAGAAAACAGTACTATGGCCTCTCAGCTGCTTTGGATCATATGGAAGACAGCAAAAAAAAGATTAGACATAGATACTGCATTTGCTGAGATTAAGTTGTATTAATTTTGATTCTCCAAGCGTTTGTTGCTTCATGCATCTGAAGAGAGCACTGTGGCCCAGCCAAGAGAAACACAGAGCATGCCAGTGTGCTTTCACTTGAACTGGTGAAACAAATTTTAAGTACCTGACATTTCCAAGTAAGAGCACAGAGCAGTATGTGAATGCTTGGAAAAGAATACTGTAAACTACTGGAAATAGGATATTGCTGTGGAAATTCAGGAGAGGAATAGATTAATATGAATGACAGTGGATGAGTGGAATTTGATTTATACTCTAAAAGACAGAATGTAGAAGAAGTCTAGAATGTAGAAATATCTCATGAATATCTCTTGTTAGGGACTTCAGAAAATTTATTTTAGAGTATCTCCTAAGTATGAAAGAATCATAATCAAATCAATTACAAAGCACTATGAGATAATATATACTATTAATTGATGCTTCAGCATGTAAAGTTGTAAAACCTGGGTTCCTTTAGAATTAGGCACTAATGTTAAATATTGTGCTATCCATGTATCTTTAATGGGAACACCTTCCTACACAGCATTCCATCTCTTTAGGTCAACTTTTGGTCCAGCGAGTCATAGAAACTCCAAGACGGATTATATTAGCTAGAGTTGAATATCTGGATTTCCAAAATTATGAGGGTAGAAAAAGAGGCATAAGTGCTCAAAAGAAAAACTTACTTACTAATTAGTTACCCATTTATAAAATTAGCCCCCAAATGGTCTTAATGTAATTGTAGAACTGTACCTTGATAATTGCAAACTATTTTACACTGCTGAAAATGCAGTGGAAAACCATGCAAATAGGTTGCTAAGTGAAATAGGCCAATTTGGAAAGAAATATCAAATTTCATGCAATAAATAAAAAATGTTGAAGGATATTTTGGTATACATATGTAAAGGCATCCATAATTCTCTATGTTTATATATAAAAAAGGTTATACACATACAAACTATAATTTATACATAATAAGTTGATTTAGGCATATTTAATTTCAACATTCATAGTTTTACAAATGATTTAACAGTTTATTAAATTTTATAATATGTAAGGAGGATATCCTACCATAGAAGCATATGTTGTTTTATTGATTACAGAAATAGTGTAGGTAACCTATCTAAGAAAGAATTGGAAGAATTTAAATAGCTCACACTGTGTACCTAACTTAACCTCTTTTCCAATATTTACATAATAATTATTTATTTATTTATTGCTTTTGGGAGGAAGATAAAACATAAGGATGCATTTCTTATAAATGTCAAGAGGCTCCCCTATACGTTTATCAAAAATAATTTGCTAACCTTATCTGTCCTAATTTGTGACAGGGTTAAATTGTACCCTAATGGTCTTTAAAAATACTTTTTATTGTTAACTAACGCTAAAAAAATTATAGAGTGTGTGCTTCTGCATGCATGTATGTGTGTATACATGTACCTGTACATGTGTATAAACTTATTTTTATCTCCTGTGAGATCTGAGTTATTGTTAAAGCTTCCAGAGTAGGGATTACATGGAATTGGTGCTTAATGGAATATGCCAAATTAACTGCTGCTTATTTTATTAATAAACTCTTTTATTTTGATACACTGTTGTATTAAAGGTGTGCTAAACCTTTAATACACCTTTGTATTAAGTTAAGAGCACTTCAGAGCATTTGAGTGTAAGGGCTCTTTGGGGAGCACTCCTCAAGCCATTAGCAACCTCAACATCAGCAAGATGTCTTTGTGTATTAAAATAAATATATGTAGCAAATCCTCATGTAATACTATTTTAGATGCTATGTGCTTACAAATGTCAATTCATTTAATTTTTATAATGAGGCATAAGATAGCTTTTATTCTCATCTTCATTATACAGACCATGAAACCAAAGCACAGAGAGATAAAGCCATTTATATGAAGTCATCGATGTAGTAAGGGACAAGTTCAAACCCACGCATCTAGCTCCAGTGCCTGTTCCCCAAATCATGAACCAGTTATTTGATCCAGTAGTTTACTCTGAAAAGTAGTAAAATAAATTAAATTCCAATTTCTTATGTTATTACATATTAAAGTTAGGACCAAATGCTGCTCAGAAATTGTTTTAATCTCAAATGTAGTTGGCAAGTTTTCAGAGTTCATTTTCAAGGTCTGGTAAGTTTCTTTATAATGAGTTCTTTAACATGTCTCACTTTACTTGGTTGATAGCTTCAGGGAAATATTATGACCCTGTTTCTAAGACTGATCTTTCTATTTAGCTTCACAAATTGCTTGATATCATCAAGGACATAAATACAATCTTTAGGTTTTTTTGGAAGATGATATCTTGAATAAATTTCCAAAAGCCTTATAGAAAATAATGAACAACAGAACTGACTTTGCTTTGGCATTTGTAGACAAGCACTAAAGGCAGTGCCATCTACAGACTTAGAGGTAAATAACCTCAAAGAGTCTTTCAGCACACTTCAGAAGTATAGTAAGAAATAGCAGCAATCTGAGAAATTCTCAGTGATGAGGTTACCATAAGTGTAATCAGAGGTTCAGCAACAACCCTCTATATTCTGTTCACGTTCTTTGCTATCCAGGGGCTCTTCTAAACAGTCTTTACCTTCCTCAAGGCATTAGCAATCTCAATATCAGCAGGTGACATCCCCTATTTCTCCCTAGATAAATTTTGACATTGAGGATGACCTTCTCTTTCATGCTTCTGCCCCTGGACTTGGTATACAACCAACTCTACTCATCAGGGAGGTGTAACTGTGGCTAAACTTTACGTGCTAAAAATTCTATCCATATTTATACTCATATGTCTTGCTCACCAAATTTTTACCTTTCTATTTTTCTTTGTCACTTTTCTTTTCACTGATTTCTTTCCTTTGGTACATAAACATATTTCTTTACCTCAAAAGTCAAACCCCTGACTTGATCCTGTAGTCTCTTCTAGCTATCTTTCTCTTCTCTTTCCACTTAAACTTCTGGAAACGTTGTCATAATTTTCTGTCGTTTTTCACTCTTTCCATTGAATTTTGATTCCCCTGCAGTGTGGATTTTCTCCTTGAAATCTTCAGTGGCACAACTGAATATTCAGAGCTATTTCATTTTCAAAGATTCTCACACATGAGTATTCCTTTTTCTGAATATAATCCCCTTTCTATCACTTTAATTTTGTTCTTCCATTGAAACTTCCCTTTCAACACAGGCTGAGATTAAGGTTTATTTCTTATGGCTTCTGAGACATCTCTCTCTAAGAGAGTAGAAAGGCATAACCACGTCTATATGTCCAAACAAAACATACAATACAGATCTACTCTCAAACCTGCATCTTTATTTCCTATCTCAGCTAATGGGATAACAATCCCTCCTCCCAAACTAGAGAACTTGGATCAATTTTCAATTCTTTCTTACCCCTAATTATTAAATCCAATAATACACAAAAAATTGATGTTCCAAATACTCTCCCTTTCATTTTTGCACTCCTTCTTTTGCATCATACCGTTCTTGGACTAACATGATAGTTTCTTGCAGTGTGTTGAACAGTGTCCCCTAAAAATGTATGTCTGCCTGGAACCTCAGAATGTGACCTTATTTGGAAATAGGGGTCTGCAGATGAAATTAATTAGGGATCTCAAAATGAAGTCACTCTGGATATTGGGTGTACACTAAGTTCAAGGACTGATGTCCTTATAAATAGAGAGGGTACACACACAAGCAAACAGAGAGAAGAAGGTCATATAAAGACATGCAGAATTTGGAGTTATGCTGCCAAGTCAAGCGGTGCTTGGAGCTACCAGGAGATGGAAGAGTCAAGGCAGAGTTTTCCCTGGAATATTCAGAAGGAGCGTGGTTCTCCTGAAACCTTGGTTCTAGCCTTCACAAATGACAGATAATAAATTTCTGCTCTTTTAAGCCACTCAGTTTGTGGTATTTGTCTTACAGAAACCCTGGGACACTAATAAATTTCCTAAGTGTTATTCACATCTTTTAACATTATGATTCTATGGAATGCTTTGATAATCAGCTAAAAGTTATCAGATGTCTCCCAGGAAAGATGCACAAACATACATATTCAAAATTTCGTGTTCAATTTTTCAAGTTTCCAGAAATTCCAAGGCCTCTCTACAGATCCTCCTAGTACCTACACAGCTGATTGTGAACTCTGTTCCTATACAAAGTAACCACAGTTAATTAACTACAATACAATAGTGATTATGCCTTTCCAAGTTAAAAATATTAACATCCTTTCTGAACGACAAGTCCTTCTACGGTATGACTGCTTTTGTACGTCCCGCAGCTCTCCTGCTGAACCACAACCTCTGTTCTTGTCATACCAAACAAATATGTCCAGAACACACTATGTCTCTGAGCCTTTGCACATGCTATATGCTGCCTGGAACTCCCTGACTTCCCTCTGCACATAACCTTCTAATGAATTCCCTGGGATTCTGAAAGTTTTATCTCACTCATCTCATCTATGAATCAAATGATCTCACTGACAAAGTATTACATTGCTTTTACAACACGATTCAAGTCCTTGACTTTGAGGTATTCTGGAAATACAAGGTGCTTTACTTTGAGTGTAAAAAGTTGTTAATTATCATATTATATTGTAATATGCTGCTTAAATTTCTTTATGCATCCATCATATTTCTAATTTCTTACAGAAAACAATTATTGAAATTGTATAATATATAATGTATAGTACTAATATACTATAATATTAAAACTATAGGCTTTTATTTCAAGTGGCAAACACTGAAATCTTAGAATCATAATCTGCAGGCATTCTGACCTTGACTAAATGTATAAATTTTATGTATCTAAGTTTTCTTCACCATAAACTGGTAAAAGAAAAATGTGCTGAACTCAAAGAATTGTGAGGATCAAGAAAAGTCTAATACCTCAGTACAGCATCAGGTATGTAGTAACAATTAACTTTACAGTAGTTACATTTAGCAAATCTTGTTAGTTGATACATTTATAAGACTATGTAAATATGTCTTAGTTTATAACTAATATCTCAAACCCTTTATTTTTCTGATAATTTACCCACTGAAAAAGCTGAGCTTTGTTAATTGCATACTCATGGTACAGTTCAATATGATAATTTTTCTCTTTACTTTCTGCCAAATGGCTGCTGGATTTGGAGATTTTCATCCCTTTGGCATGATTATAGATGATAATTGGAAAGATCTATTAAAAAAACATATGCTCTCTGGTTGTCTATCTTATCGTTATTTTAGTAACCATTAATGCTATTGCTTATATCTATTAATTCACTGGCAGTTGCAATATGAAAATATTCTAATGTTATCATTTCTCTTGTTTATTTATTATCTGAGATGTCATTATACAGAGTCACATTCCAGCATCGATTATCTGGTAATCCAGTGGTTGAAATGGGAAGGCAGTGTGAATGTTTTTTTTTTAATGTGTCTGAAGGGGATTGGTTTGTTTTAAAATAAAATTATGAACACATGCTTTTACACGTTTGATGGGTTTAAGTCCGTTGCAATTGTTATCAACATTTAAGCTCAAATTATTCCATCCTCAGCCAGTGGAAACCTCTTGAAGTTGGCACCTGAGTTCCTTTGGCATAACCCTATTAAGTCTTTGAAAATGTCTTTGTTATGTAGTATAAGATGTGGCTCATATTGAACACGTCCTGCTCCAGACCTGGAAATAGCCATTTTTTTTTTTTTTTCAGGAAACCCTGGTTTTTTTTTTTTTTTTTTTTTTTTTTTTTTTTTTTTTTGAGACAGAGTCTCACTCTGTTGCCAGGCGCCAGACTGGAATGCAGTGGCGCAATCTCGGCTCACTGCAATCTCCACCTCCTGAGTTCAAGCAATTCTCCTTCCTCAGCCTCTACAGGCACGTGCCACCATGCCCAGCTAATTTTTGTATTTTTTAAGTAGAGACAGGGTTTCACCATGTTGGCCAGGATGGTGCTGATCTCTTGACCTCGTGATCTGCCTGCCTCGACCTCCCAAAGTGCTGGGATTACAGGTGTGAGCCACCGCGCCCAGCAGGAAACCCTGTTTTATTTTAGTGGGAATGTTATGTAAGACCTTTGAACTGGATACTAGACATATTTATTATTTCTGATTTCATCCTAGTTTCTAGGCCCTTTCAGTGGACCAAGCAAGGAAACCAATGAACATATATCCAAAGATAATACGCCTCATGGGATCATATTGATTCCAATTCAAAATCAGAACTAGAGAGCCTTATTTTACCTCTTCTCAATGATATCTAAGTATCCTTCCTTTCATAGCAAGAATCCTCGTTCTCAAGGACGCACATCATGGCTTGCTTGTTTTAAGCCTATATTACACATGGAAGTAGCAAAGTGATACTATTAATGCCATTATTAATATAATTATAAAAACACAAATAACTTTTGCATTTATTTTCCCTATTCTTCCCTCATTAAAAAACAATTATCTTATATCCATAATAGTGAATGACCAGGGCCTACTATGCTCACTCCTTTTTAACCTGCATTTAGTTTTCATTCTAGATCTTTGCACTAGTTTACGTATTGATCTCTCTCTAGTTGTTTCGGTTATATAAAGTATATGTTCTAGTCAATCACTTAAGAAGTTCTCAAGGAACAACATTCTCTAATTCTTTCAAGTTGTTAATAATAACAACAGTTTTTCTGTGCTCTTAATACCTGAAAGTCAGTTTTACTGAATATAAATCCTTTGTTCACACTTTCTTTCCTTGGTTTTCTTTAATAAATTTCTCCTTTTATTCAGCATAAAGCATCTTTAAAATGTCCAGTGCTAGGTCTGGGTGTGGTGGCTCACCCCTGTAATCCCAGCACTTTGGAAGGCCAAGGCAGATGGATCTAAAGTCAGGAATTTGAGACCAGCCTGGTCAACATGGTGAAAACCCGGCTCTACTAAAAAATACAACAATTAGCAATACATGGTGGTGCATGCCTGTAATCCCAGCTACACAGGAGGCTGAGGCAGGAGAATCCCTTGAGCCTGGGAAGCAGAGGTTGCAGTGAGCCAAGATCCCGCCACTGCACTCCAGCCTGGATCACAGAGCAAGACTCCATCTCAAAAAAAAAATTGTCTAATGATAAATTGTATATTTATATTTTTAATGCCCTAAATCTTTCTTTTTTAGAAAGACCAATAATTTTACTAGGCTATGTCTTGATGTTGGAGTCTAATGTGTTTCCTCAATGTGTAGATTAAAATCTTTTATTTCAGGAAAAGTTTCTTGTTCTGTAATGTTTACATGGATTCCTTAATTTTTGTGGTTGGCCTGTTCTCCACTTTAGTTTTCTTCTCGGGGACCCCAACTATTCTTATGCTGGTTAGTTTTTATTATTATTTTCTTTATAACTTTTGATATGTTGATCCATTTTATTGAGTACATTTCAGAGTATGCTGTAATTGTCTGTAAGAATCTCATCTTTTTACTTTCTGTAATTTTGTATAGGGTTTGACCTCAAACTTTTCTCCTGTTTATTTCTGTGTAAAATTTTCTTGGAAGTTTAGAATTAACTTCACAGAGGTTTTGTTCTCTCTCCCCTCCCCCGCACCCCGACTCTCTCTTGCTCTCTCATGGTGACATAAAATTACATGATAGCTGGTTTTCTGTGATTTCCTGGCTCTGCTTGCCTCTACCACTTGGATAAACCATTTTACTTTATTTCTGATACTTGTGCCTGTTCCATTTTGATTTTGCTCGCAGCATTGTCCCTTTCTTTGAAAGGAATCCTGATAGGTCACTCTTTAGGGCTCATAGGGGTGCAGCTTCTCCAGCCCTTTTGGTCCTTCTTACTATCAGCCCCCTGAACTCACCTGCTGTAAAGGGCTGCCCCGTCCATCCTAGTTTCATCCCTGCACACTTTTCACTAAGTTTTTGTCTTCCTCGTTTTGGGAGACTCGGACGCTACTCCGTTGCTTCCCTTGTTTTGCTTCTCACATAGTTGCAGCTACTTTGTAGGTTTTATTTCTTCCTGTCAAGATTTTGGTGCTCCTAGGCATATCTTGTGGCCTAATTTTGTTGTAAATGTTGCCCAGTAATTTTTATGTTGCTGTTGAGTTTTCTACTATTGTATTACTTCCCTACTGCTGCCGTAACAATTTACAACAAATTCAGCCACTCGAAACAACAATTCATTGTCTTAGAGATCTGGAGATCAGAAGTCCAGAATCAGTCTCACTGGAGTAAAACCAAAGTGTCTGCTAGGCTGTTCTGCTCATGGGTACCGCCTTTTCCAGTTGCCAGGCTGCCAGTGTTCCTTGACTCAAGGACTTTTTCTTCATTTCTCAAAGGCAGTAGTGTCGTGTCTTCATAGCTCACTTTGACTCTGACACTCCTGTCTCTCTCTTTCCTCATGATTGTACGGAGCCCACTGGATAATACAGGATAATCCCCCATCTCAGTATCTTTAATTTAATCATATCTGCAAAATCCCCTTTTTCACAGGAGTTGACATATTCACAGGTTTTAGGAATTAGGTTATGAGCATCTGTGGGGAGCCCTTGTTTTGTCTACCACAGTGGGTATTCAGTTAGATTTTTAAAAGTTGCCTCCACCATCTTCCAAAACTCCTTGCCTGAATTACTATATATTTTTTCACCTTAACTAAATACTGATGTACACCTGAAATTCTGAAAGAAGAATTTTGAATATTACAATTCTATCACACCTCTCTTAAATATAAATTTTTGTCTGACGCAATGTATGCTATTTTATCATATATTACACCTAAAAATATTTTAAGCAAGTGTATGAAAAGTGAGATGCTAAATATTGTTGAGTGTTTGTGTGTGTGTTGTGTGTGTGTGTGTGTTTACAAAGTTTTAGACTCTGACATGGTTAAGATACTTTACAATAAAAAGATAGATTTAAATGAAACAAGCAGAGTGATTAAAGTTTGCAAGTCACTAAGTAATGCCCATGAAAAGTCATTATTTCATCTGCATGTGGAATATAGATGAATGGCAAGAGAAAAGCCATGCCTCCTATGTTTTGCCTGAATTAACGCTCTTCTGAAGAAGGATGTGGAAGTCATTCAGGCTTGCACATTCTTTAATTTCTTTTATTAAGGCCTGCACAAAGTCAACGTAGCTGGAAGGCAATACCGAGGCTTTCAGAAACTACAAAGTGTAACAGCTGGTCCCAATTACCCTCTCTGCAGTGTGACCATATGCACAAATGTTCAACTTTCTGTTTAAGTTCATGAATTTTTTTTTTAAAAATGAATTCCTTGTAAAAACTTGAGGCATGCTATGTTCTTTGCATATATTTATTTCTACAAACTTTTAACCTTCTAGTTATAGTCAAATGTATGGAGAAAGTAGCTCAAATAAGACAGTGTTTAAGCTGACAGAACAGAAATATTTTTCACTTTAAACATATAAAGCAATAGATTCTAAAAAGTTCACTTTCTAGAACAAAACACGTTTCAAGAAGCACGATATTTTAAAAGAATCATTTAACAAATAAATTGAATAATCTTGTAGTAAGCATACAGGCAGGTAGGTAACTTTTATATCAGCTGATTAAGACTAATGAGATTTGGCATTTCCGACTCCAGTGACCTTTATAAAAATCATAGGCTGTCTCTTTAATACATCGTATTGAACTAGAGATAACAAATATACATGCCGAATTGACCTTTTTAATCACAATCGGAAGTTGAAAATTACACCTTTATATATTCTTTATATGAAGTTCAAAGGAGGTTTTTAATACTACCAAGGGCTCAGTTAATTTGAATTCTTAACTTTCTGTATGAACCATTATGCTTAAGATCCATTTATATTATCTGTTGTAATGAATGAAATGTAGCTAGCACTAATAAGGTGGCATTCATTAACACTGAAACTTATTATCTAATATGAATCACAATTGCATATACCTTATTTTTAAAATGGGAATACAGCAACTTGTTCAGTGTAGGAATATGCATCAACTCTTTACGTTAGTGACAAAATGATAATAAAATGCATCTTTTGATCAACTAAATGACATGGATAGGTAAGGAGAAATCATGTGCTCTTTTGAAAATAGAACGGTAAACCATATTTAAGAAATGAACCATGTGAATAAGAATGGAGAGTATGCTTATAAAGGTTACAAGTTCCCTAATCTCCCTGTATTATAAATATTTACAATTTTAAACAAATGTATTTTTCTGAAAAGAAAATATTTAAGTAGCTATTCAGGAGCATAAATTTGTAGCTGCAACTATACGTTATAAAAATAGTGGTAAAATGAATCCAGCTTAAAATATCCCTAGTGTTAATTATGATTTATTAGTTTGCATAGTCTGGAAAAGGAGAAATATAATGATCAAACCTTCTTTCCAGACACATTTTATTAAATTTACTATTAATTTGGAGGCTAGAAACTGAAAATAAATTGCCGGAAGGTAAATGGATTCCCATTTGTGTGGAATGGGCTTTTTCCATTTGCACAGTTTCATCAGCATAACAGAACATATTAATATGCTTACTTTTTGTATGACACTTGGTTAAACTGGATGAATGAATATTTATCAAAATCCAACTATCTAAACTTTATTAGGGCTCACATCTGTATTCCCAGCTCTTTGGGAGGCCAAGATGGGTGGATTGCTTGTGGTCAGGAGTTTGAGACCAGCTTGGCTAACATAGCAAAACCCTGTCTCTACTAAAAATACAAAAATTAGCTGGATGTGGCGGATTATGCCTGTTATCTCAGCTACTCAGGAGGCTGAGGCAAGAGAATCGCTTGAGCCTGGGAGGTGGAGGCTGCAGTGAGCCCAACTTGCACTACTGCACTCTAGCCTGGACAACTGAGCAAAATTCTGTCTTAAAAAAATAAATAAAATAAAAACAAACTTTTATTAATTTTTGTTACAAGATGGCTGAATAGGAACAGCTCTGGAGTGCAGTTCCCAGTGAAAATGCAGAGGGTGAGTTATCACCACATTTTCAAATGAATTTTTACTGCCCACAGACCAGGAGATTCCTGGGCAGAAAAGTGCCAAGAGTCTCCAGCATGGCTGTTTCAGCCAGTGCAGCGGGTCTCCACACAAAAACTCACACAAATCAGGGTGCCATTTCTACTGGCACCTGGAAAGCCTGGGAGACAGAGTTGCCCATTGAATTGAAAAGGAGGTGGCTGAAACAGGGAGCCAGGTGATCTGGCTTGGTGGGTCCCACCCACACAAAGACTAGCCATCTGAAACACTCTGGATTGAGAGTTTCACAGCAAGCACAGGTGGATCCAGGACAGTCCAGCTCTTCAGGGAGAAGGGCGTCCGCCTTCCCGAGGCAGTCCACCACTACCGAGGCAGTCCACCATTACCGAGGCAGTCTACCATTACCAAGGTAATCCACTATTACAGAAACAGTCTGCCATTACTGAGGCAGACTGCCATTACCAAGGCAGTTCTAACTATACCTCTATAAATAAAACTGCAAGGAAGTTCACAGAGCAGCTGGGCAGAGCCTACAGCAGCTCAGCAACACCTCTGCTGGTAGACAGTGACTAGGCTACCTCCTCACTAGGCAGGGCATCTCTGGAAAAAGGCAGCAGCATGTCAGGAACTTATAAATAAAGCCCTACCTTCCCAGGACAGAGAACCTGGGAAAAAAGGCGGTTATGAGTTCTGCTGCAGCAGACTTAAATGTACCTGCCCAGCAGCTCTGCACAGAACAATGGAGCACACAGCTCAGCACTTCAGCTCCTATAAGGGACAGACTGTCTCCTCAAGCAACTCCCTGACCCCTATATATCCAAAGAGACACCTCATAAAGGAGAGCTCAGGCTGACATATGGCGGATATCCTTCTAGGACAAAGATAAAAGAAGAAGAAACCGGTAGAAACCCTTACTGTTCTGTAGCTGATGAAGGTGATTCCCAGGCAAGCAGGATCTGGAGTGGACCTCCAGCAGTCCTAAAGCAGAGGAACCTGACTGTTAGAAGGAAAACTAAAAAACAGAAAGAAATAACTTCATCATCAATAAAAAGCACGTTCACTCAGAGACCCCATCCGAAAGTCACCACCTACAAAGACCACAGGTAGATAAATCCACAGAGATGGGAAGAAACCAGCGCAAAAAAGATGAAAACACCAAAAACCAGAATGCTTCTCCTCCTCTAAGGGATCACAACTCCTTACCAGCAAGGGAACAAGGCTGGATGGAGAATGAGTCTGATGAATTGACAGAAACAGGATTCAGAAAGTGGGTAATAACAAACTTCTCTGAGCTAAAAGAACACGTTCTAACCCAATGCAAAGACACTAAGAACCTTGAAAAAAGTTTGATGAAATGCTAATGAGAATAAACCGCTTAGAAAAGAATATAAATGAATTGATGGAGCTGAAAAACACAACACAAGAACTTCATGAAGCATACAGAAGTTTCAATAGCTGAATCGGCCAAACAGAAGAAAGGATATCAGAGATTGAAAATCAACTTAACGAAATAAAATGAGAGGCAAGATTAGAGGAAAAAGAGTGAAAACAAATGAACAAAGCCTCCAAGAAATATGGGACTATGTGAAAAGACCTAATCTACGTTGGATAGGTGTACCTGAATGTGACAGAGAGAATGAATCCAAGCTGGAAAACACTCTTCAGGATATTATCCAGGAGAACTTCCCCACCCTAGCAAGGGAGGCCAATATTCAAGTCCAGGAAATACAGAGAACACCACAAAGATATTTCTCAAGAAGAGCAAATTCAAGACACATAATCTTCAGATTCACCAGGGTTGAAATGAAGGAAAAAAATGCTCAGGGCAGCCAGAGAGAAAGGTCAGGTTACCCACAAAGGGAAGCTCATCAGACTCACAGCAGATCTCTTGGCAGAAACCCTACAAGCCAAAAGAGAGTGGGAGCCAATATTCAACATCCTCAAAGAAAAGAACTTTCAACCTAGGATTTCATATCCAGCCAAACTAAGCTTAATAAGCAAAGAAGAAATAAAATCCTCTATGAACAAGCAATTGCTGAGAGATTTCGTCACCACCAACCCTGCCTTACAAGAGCTCCTGAAAGAAGCACTAAACATAGAAAGGAGCAATCAACCACTCCAAAAACATACCAAATGGTAAACAGCATTGACACAATGAAGAAACCACATCAACTAATGGGCAAAACAACCAGCTAGCATTGCAATGGCACAATCAAATTCACATATAACAATAATAACCTTAAATGTAAATGGGCTCAATGCCCTAATCAAAAGACACAGACAGGCAAATTGGATAAAAAGTCAAAACCCATCAGTGTGCTGTATCCAGGAAACCTGTCTCATATGCAAGGATACACATAGGTTCAAAATAAAGTGATGGAGGAAGATTTACCAAGCAAGAGGATAGCAAAAATAAAGCAGGAGTTGCAATCCTAGTCTTTGATAAAATAGACTTTAAACCAACAAAGATCAAAAGAGACAAAGAAGGGTATTACATAATGGTAAAAGGATCAATGCAACACAAAGAGTTAACGATCCTAAATATATATGCACCCAATACAGGAGCACCCAGATACATAAAGCAAGTTCTTAACGACCTACAGAGAGACTTAGACTACCACACAATAATAGTGGGAGACTATAACACTCCACTGTCAATATTAGATAGATCAATGAGACAGAAAATTAACAAGTATATCCAGGACTTGAACTCAGATCTGGACCAAGCAAACCTAATAGACATTTACAGAACTCTCCACCCCAAATCCACAGAATATACATTCTTCTCAGCACCACATCACACCTACTCTAAAACTGACCACGTAATTGGAAGTAAATCACTCCTCAGCAAATGCAAAATAACAGAAATCCTAACAAACAGTCTCTCAGACCATGGTGCAATCAAATTAGAACTCAGGATTAAGAAAGTATCTCAAAACTGCAAAACTTAATGGAAAAAGAACACCCAGCTCTTGAACGTTGACTGGATAAACAATGAAATGAAGGCAGAAATAAAGATGTTCTTTGAAACCAATGAGAATGAAGACACAACACACCAGAATCTCTGGGACACATTTAAAGCAGTCTCTAGAGGAAAATATATAGCAATAAATGACCACATGAGAAGCAAGGAAAGATCTAAAATCGACACCCTATTATCAAAATTGAAAGAGCTAGAGGAGCAAGATCAAAAAAACTCAAAAGCTAGCAGAAGACAAGAAATCACTAAGATCAGAGCAGAACTGAAGGAGATAGAGACACAAAAACACTTCAAAAAATTAATAAATCCAGGAGCTTGTTTTTTGAAAAGATCAACAAAATAAACAGACCACTAGCCAGATTAATAAAAAAGAAAAGAGAGAAGAATCAAATAGATGCAATAAAAAATGATAAAGGGGATATCACCACTGATTCC